>CP045893.1:1065667-1095433 GCA_013387185.1 Caligus rogercresseyi
TTACAGTGATTCACAAGCGCAATTTTGTCGATCCTCTTACGGGCGCCCACACTCAATCTATTGAGTCTCTTTGGCCCAAGTGAAGAAGTTTTATGAGGCAATTGATGTCATGAATACTTCGAGAGAACTTTTCAATCTTATCTCGATCAATTTTGTGTGAGGAGACTGTTGTCAAATTCGGATATTTTTAACAAAATGCTGGATTTGATAGCTGAACAGTATCATCCACCGATCGGGATTGGACTTGATTAGTTATCTTGTCATTTATAGTATTTGTGTCGAACAGTTTTAATTTTGTAGTGATATGAGCGTCGGATTATAAATATGAATTTATACCATCAATGTATAACGTTTATACCTCACATTTTAGAGTAAAGTGATATTTATTAAATATCAAACATAGGTAGCATTTTCTTTGTTAATATATTTATTGTTAAATAAAATTATCATTTTTAATAATAAGTACTTGTCATTTATTATGGGTCTAATAAGTTTTTTATAGGTGTACAAAAATATTAATTTGGGACTTGATATTTTACATTCATGGAAGAAGTGGTATTCGTTGGGTTTAAAGATGTATTGCAATTTCAACATTTTGTAAGTTCAACTACTAAAAATAGAATATGTATTTCGACCTCAATTATTAAGTGAATGAGTACATCTAATATGATTCACCGTTGTATACGTGGAATTTTGTCCAATCTTGTTGAAACTTGGTATACAAGTATATACGTTCAGAAAAGTTCCTTCTATTAATTTGGATAAGTTTGAACAAGATCGATCAAGTTTCAAGTAGATGATAACGGTCATGTCCAAAGTGCTCTTGTATACGCTTCAGTTTGTTTAACCTTCCTTAACACCGCTAGCTGCAATTTACATTCACTTCGTTTGGTTTCGTTCGAAATTTCGTTCTCGGGCTTTCACCGAAATAAAAGATTTCCCGGCATTTCACCCAATAAATAGTTCCATTTTACAATTGGATACATATGGCAACTTTGCTATCTAATCCAGACTTAGAAGGTTTTCTCCGTTTCTAGCCGCAATTAAAAGAATGTGTGGGCGATGGAACCGACCCACTATTCGGATTCAGTACTTGATTAGTGCACCAGTGTAAGGATATGCGTCCATTCATGATAGATTTGGAGATCCGTCGCTTTTAGAAAAAATTGAGCTTAATACGAAACTTTTACTCTTCATGATTTAAATGATCATTCTATTTTTAACGTTGGTAGGTTTCGCTATCCTCTACAAAGATCCATAAAATCATTATGTCCTTCGAGGTCCTGGGTCTCAAAATTTACCTTTGTCAGGTTTAGGAGATAGTTCGGTTCATGTGACACAATGGAAAGATATTCTATTGTTACAATTGCATCGGCAATATATCGTACCAAGCCCCACCAAAAAGTAAAAAGATGGAGTAACAAATTAAACGATTCAGCTTCCAGTCCTTCACAGCATATATCAATATAACCAGTATATGGGAGGCACAGATCTAATGAATCAGAATATTAATAATTATCGAATAGGTATTAGAGGAAAAAATGGTGGTGGCCAATATTCACCCGGGTAAACGACGCCTCAATAAATAACGTATGGCAGATTAACAAAGAGTGTGAAACACTATGTATTTCACAGTTACATTTCCGAATAGATATAGCCATGGCTTATATAAAGAAATATGACATAGAGCCTAAAGCATCTGGAAAGAAAAAGTATAACCCAGGAGAGATTGACTACCGATTTCATGGAAATTGTCAGATAATTCACCCGGAATACTGTAAATTTAACGTTGGACTTTGTATCGATTGTTTAGAAATTTATCACAAAATATAATTATTAATTATATTTTTGTAAGTTAATATAAATTAGTAAGTAAATGACTTTTTTTTCTATGAAGAATAAATAATTATGTAGAAAAATATGTATGTAGAATTTATTTTTCTTCTAAAGAATAAAAATAATATAAAAATGTATTCATTTACTCCTAGTGTTAATTTTTGAACATGGTGCCTATTTTAGGCATGATTGGCTTTATGAGCAAAAATAAAATGAATGTTTGATATAATTTTTAGATGAATCAAGAGAAAAATAATAATTCCGGAGTTAATGGGTTAAACAAGAATTATAAAAATATTAACGGTGGGTCCTGCTTGGTCGCCGTGTTAGAAAACCGCGCCTTGACGCGAACACAGGAGACAGATGAGCGTCTCCAGAGTTTTCCCTGTCATTGGTAGTGTCCGTAGGGGGTACTGAACGTGGCCTTGTCCGAGGTAAAGACGACGCCCAAAAGGGGTAACATGGAGACGCCAAGATCCGTGGCCTCTCCGTTCACGGCAGCTACGAGGGCCAACTCCTCGCCATCGAGAAAACTAAGAACGAGGCGTTTAATGGCATTCGCGAGGAACTCCGCGTTTTTTCGCTGCTTCTCAACGAACATGTATGTGAGGAGGTTCAGGACTATTCCGTGGCTGAACACCCTTCCAAGAACCAAGATTATGAGGACCCGGCACTGATCGTGTTTTTGATACCGTTGATGGTGGAACAGAGGATGATTTGAGCGAAGCAGAAGTAGAAGCGCACGAAGATGTCCTTGTATGCCTTGTGAATCCCTCGAACTTTGTTGACGTCCAGCTCCTCCTTGGATGCAGATGAGGCAATTTCCCTCCTTGTTGAAGGAATACTGCGTGGGGCTCTTCCAGAGTTTAAAGTACTCTGAGGAGGGGAGTTTTTGAAGCATGTTTAGTGTCCGTTTATTTTCGAGGGACTCCGGGCCCACCGAAATTATGACGCGAAACGCTCTCATCAGTTATGTCTTGCCAGAGCTGCCCAGATATGTAGATCGCTTGTCCCAGACGACGAGGCCCTCACTGTCTTCCTCGTCAGGTCGCTCATAAAATACTAAAAGAGTCAACGTTTATATATATATTTAATTATTTTATTATTTTATATTTAAGAGGTCTTAAGAACTAGCTTTTGTGACGAGAAGTTCATTGAAGTACTAACCCGGGTCGTACAGATGAATGAATCTCCCATAAACACATCCATCCCAGAACGAGTCAGTCCCATAGATCAATCTGGATCCGCGAGTCCCGTTGAACATATTCATGAGCCGAGTCAGTGCTAGGAGCGACCACATTGATGAAGGAGCTCCCAAACGTCTCGTCTCCTCCTCCGATCATTGAGGAGGAGGATGAGACGAGACGGGGCAAATATAATGACTGGAATCATGCCACCCGTCCACTCCCATTCGAGAAATTTGATCCCAAGCAATGATGAATCAATGTAAACATAACAATAATAAGAACAAGGCAGGAGCACTCTCTGCAGGACGAATACTTTTTTTATTCTTCTTCTATAATAAGTACAATAATAGAGAGGTTTGTGAGGAATGTTAACACGATGGCCGTGTTGAAGTGTTGTTTCTCTTGTTTCTAGCTCAGGTAGGAGATCGAGTAAACCGTACCCAAATTTCTCTCTCTTTTCTAATCTACCGTAACGAAGATCGATCGATACTGCGATCGATATATTAAAATCTACCGAATACCCATATCGATCAGTAGATGTATATACTAGTGTTGAGTTTCGGTCCGAAAGTACTAGACCGGTCTAAAGTAAAAAACATGCAATCTTAAATATCGGTCTATTGACCGGTCTCACATTGGACCATATGTATCGGTCTGATTTTGTGCTTCGGTCTGTATCGGTCCAATTTCTTTTTTCGGTCTGTATCGCCAATTTTATATTTCGGTCAAACTGAGGTTTTGTTGATGTTTTCATAAGGTTACGTTCCGCGATTTTTATTGTCAATGTATTAATATATATTATATCTTTCACATGTAATCAAGAGAACCGTTCTCCCGTACTCATACGATTAGCATGGGTCTGAGCGTTGAAAATTCCTGTGAGCACGGCGCACAATATGATTGAAGTGTATAAACTAACAACTGGACTACTCCGAGTTTAGGAATATTTGCTCGAGCCATTTGACAAATATACCCAATAAAATTAAAGGTTTTTGTCGTTCAGATCGATGAATCTGTGATGGCTAAACGGAAATACTATGTCGGCCATGTGTTCCATCGATATTTATATTCGGAGGAATTTGGTTTCTAATTCGGAGGTTATTGATCTGCAACAAAAGAAGGTTTTCTTCCTTTGGTAAGATTAACAAAGTTATAGAAAAATACATCATATGTTGAGTTATAAGTATGGGTTTGTTTGTTTTATAGGTTTTAATTCACAATGCTACTACACTTCTTCTTTGGAAAACATAATTAAGTAGTATTTACTAATTAGTACTGTTTCTTTATTTCGAACACAAAAATATGTTAAATATATACACCACATGTACATTGTACATTGATTTGAAAATAATAAACGGAACATGTACTAATGAAAATCAGCAAAACGTCGTCAGATAATAATGCTATAGTAAATGCTTATAATATCGTACGGTCTGGACCGATTTGATTATTACATACGGTCTGGACCGAATATAATTCGGTCTGTATCGGTCTAGAAAATATTACTTCAGACCGGACTGAAAATCAAAATCGGTCTGAGACCGTGTCTCAACACTAGTATATACCGAATATCGAACCGACAGTAGATTTATCTACCGAATCCCAGCTCTGATATATGTATATATATATTATTATATATATATATATATATTATTAATATTTATATGTAACCAGGGGTGAAAGTAGTATTCATTTCTTACCGGTGCTACAATGTCCGGTGTGTCACTCCCTGTATTTTTTTTAACTCCTTTTACCCCGGGGGGAGGGGGGGGGGCGTGTTCAGAGGCGATTCACACCAATTTCACGACTTTTTAATATTCTTAACTACTTCCCATTCTTGTGGGCCTACCTAAGTGTTCTATGTGAAGAAATGCCATTACAAAATATTTTAATTTATAAATATTTTACTGTGAATACTTTATTTTCAGTACATTGGAACTGGACTGAAAAATGCAAAATGATGGAAAAAACTAAAATGATATTCTAAAAAATCTAAGTAACCACATGAATAATTCTAAATGGAGGATTCCCTCAATCCAAACATATTAAAAACACATTACAGATTAGTAACTTGACTGAAAAATACAAAATGGTAGGAAAAAAACCCCACCAAGTAGGCCTAGTTGTCATCTTCAGGTTGCTGGTGAGCCATGCCACATGCATAATGGGGGATTCCCTACATCCAAACAAATATTTCAAACAAATTCCAAACAGGGCTGAAGTAGTTGTCCTCTTCAGGGTGCTGGCGAGCCATGCCAGATGTGGAATGTGCTGCTCTTCTCCCTTTGGCAAGCCAGGTCTTTACATATGGCAAAAGATTCCACTGGTTGGTTGGGGGGGCCAACTGTACTGATGAAGAGAAGGTTTGCAGCATTTTGGTTGTCAGTACTCTGTGATGATATTGTTCATCGCGCTGAACCCCTCTCACAGTCTGCATTACTTGCTGAGAGGGTGTCTACTGCTATGCACAACTTTTCATGTTGCTTGGAATGCTTCTCCCCCACTTGCCTTATATTCAACAAATCCAAGGTGTGTTGTTTTCTCATTTACATGTAGAGTATGACACAAAGCCCTCACCTCATCCTCTCCATGTCCGGGATTGGCACGATCCCATTTCTCTGGGTCAAGGACTGCCATTTGGTTCATCAGTGTGGTGTAAATTTATTTCTTTTCTTTGAGCAGCAACACTGGCATGTGCTCTGTTGGCTGTGGTTGTGAAGAGCCTCTCATTCAAACTGTCTGCCACTGCTTGGATGAACTGTGATGCATCAATGATGGGGGACTGCCGACTTTTAAATCTTCTTCCTTGAATTTCATGTCTTTCTCGGCCTGACTTGCCTCAACTGTATGTTGTCCTGGGTATGTGATAAGGCTTTCTATCCTCTTGATGTATGTTAGTATGATGTCACGAGCCTTTGGGAGAGTGATCCTCCTGTTCTGAAGAATCTCAGAGAGGTTCTTCAGTTCTATCAGAACATTAGCCATCAGAGCAAGATTTTTTCAGACAGTTGATGGAGCACAACTTAGAGAGCAAGCCTTGGAATTTTGCTCTCTCTCTGCCATCTTTTGTGCTGTCTCCTGATGCATCTCGGAAGTGCTGTGCCAGTGCTCCATAGGAATGCCAGACTGCATAACAGCTTGCCATGAGGAAGCCACCCATCGGACATTGAAAACTCTTCCAATTCTTCTCAATGTGATTTGGAGATTGTGGGCGCACTCACTCAGCTCCCGCATGCTATTTGGGGACTGACAGTATAATGTACATTGGGCATCAAGGAAGGCCTGGAAGTCCTTTGTCCCTCCTGTGGCTTCCAATGCCTGAGCCACCGCCAGCTCCAGCCTATGATTCAGGCAGTGCCATATAATTATATTAGAGAAGTCACCTTGGAGTAGCTTCCCAACGCCTGACTTCACTCCCAGCATCACATTGGCCCCATCACTGCAAAACCCAGTCAGCATCTCCTGCAGGAGCTCCATTGTGAATCCATTGTTGAGGAGACAGTGCATTATCTTGCCTTTGATGTGAGCAGCAGAAAAATTGTCCAGCTCAATCAAATCTAAGGGAAAAGCAATTGGCTCCATCTTGCCGTCAATGCTGGCCTTTAAAAACACAATCAGTGTCGATTTGTGGCCCACACTGGTTGACTCATCAGCCAACACAGTAATTTCACTTTTATTTTCAATTACCCTTCTTACAATTTGATGTTTCATTTGAGTTGATACATGGTCAATTATGTCAACACAGACTGTCTTGTTGTGCAGAATGTGACCTAAATTGAGTGCATAGAACCATTCGTTTTTTGTTCTGAACTGTTCAAATTGCTCCTTTGACCAAACAGGGGGGGGGGGGTAAGCGGTACTTGCAGCAGGCCCAGCATCACTTGTTGACGGTCCTGCACCTGCAACGTTACTCTCATTCACTGCCTTCGCGCAAGGGACTGCATGCAGTGAGCCATCTGTTTTTCTGACTTTTCCTGATTTTCATTTTCAATAACTCGGTCCTTTCTTTTAAATAGCTCGGTTATTCTTTTCTGCATTCTTTTATCTCTCCGTATCACAATGCTTTTCTTCAAAGCACGCACTTCCTGAATCAGCTTCTGAAAACATTCCCATACATTGGCTGTCTAGTTGATACACTGTAAACATTTTAACACGTGATAATGTAAATATTACAGGGAGTGAGGGGGCTCATATGAATACTTTTTAGGGAAAACGTGTGCTTACTTTAAAAAGCATGCTCACATTTAAATCATAAGCTTGCGGTCCTGTAGCCCACTAAAGCGGACATAGGGTCAGCTGTGCCCCCGTTACAAACAGCGTGAACAGCCTATTTGAAGAAGAGTAATTTATTATTGTCTGAGTAGAAGACATGTCTCAGTATGCCATCCAATCACAAAAACAAGCAGTTTTTGAAAAGCCGATATAACATTTCGCTGACACAGTTTTAAAGACGAGAGTCGAGATGATTTCCTTCACGATAACTAATTGCGGAGCAAGTGCGGGCAGGAGATGGAAAGAAACGGAACGCAAGCTCCAGAAAGGCACCAACAAAAAGACCAAAATATATGGGATATTTGCAGACGTTTTGAAAACTGATTACCATAGGCTACTGGATGGCTTTCCCAATAGTAAATTTAGTACCATTATTTCCAAATATTTTTTTTTTTGGGGGGGGGGGTCTGAAAGGGTGGATTTGAAAGCGTCAGTCGATGCAATTGAAAGCTGGCGCACGCCGAAAATCCTTTGACTATTTTAAGCAAGCCAAGCTGTTATCTTCATCGGAGCTAGTCAAAAATGACATATTGTGGGTAGCCTAGATATGTTTTCATCTCAAAAGGCGAGCGTTACTTCATTTTGTGTATTTTTGTGTTTATTTTTATCTTTATTCAGCGTAATAAACCTTACCGGTGTCCTTACCCTTACCCAAAATCTTTACAGGAATGCAGCACCGCCCCGCACCGGCTTACTTTCAAGGCTGTATGTAACAATCCGAGTCGCATAATGAGTAACAGGTAAATTAGAGCTGAAAAGGTATATACACTCTTTTTTTTATATGGTGGGGGTATTAATAGATTCTTTAAAAAAAACCCAGGTAAGTGCAGTAATATTATAAAAAGATATTCGACAGTTAATATAAAAAAACAGGAATTTCTTAAAACAGGAATCAATTCAATTCTAACAGTGTTAATATCAATAATAAATATTTGAAGTAAATTAAAAAGACCGGAAAAGAAGATCGGATAAGGCTTTAAAAGAGATGATCAAGTTGATTTGATTAAGAAGGGGAGGGGAGGAGGGGAATAATGTAAACAAATAAAAAGTAGTAAGATAAAGCTCACTTTGGAACGCGGACTTGGAGAAGGGCTTCCACCTCTCTGTAAATGATTGACGCCATATGCGTGGGGATGGGGCGGTTCCTGCTTCTCGCGGCGTAAATCATACCGATGACTTTGGTGAGGACGGCATCTGCTTGGAAAGCGCATTTACTCTCCGGATGAACTGCAAGCAGCCAATCTTTCTTCTTCAGGAAAATACCAAACTCCTCCAGCAATAAAGGTTCCACTATTTTCCTAATGGGCACCACCGCGCTGCACTCGTAGAAAAGATGCTCCGAGGTCTCCGTGTTGCCATTACAAAAAGAGCAGAGCTGCTCCTCAACTTTTTCCTTCGATTTATTAGTGAAAAGGCTTGACGTAGCAAGCCGATACCTCACCCATTTTTGACTAGAATTGGTGAATGGATTTTTCATTACTGTCTTCCATCCACAGTCGAGAAGACCTTGGTCCTCTACAGCGAGTCTTACCATTCTTTTTTCCACAAGGGTCCT
This sequence comes from Caligus rogercresseyi, assembly GCA_013387185.1. Taxonomy (NCBI): domain Eukaryota; kingdom Metazoa; phylum Arthropoda; class Copepoda; order Siphonostomatoida; family Caligidae; genus Caligus; species Caligus rogercresseyi. The sequence continues at coordinate 1,074,518 of CP045893.1, forward strand.
GGCGTCATGTGCTTTCAGGTATACGTTTATGCTACTTTTTAATTTTATTTTGGGGAGTGCCTCCAGTGCAATATAAAAGGGTGTAAATGGGCCATATAGGGGGACGGAATGTGAATCTTTTTGTAAAATTTTTGATGCCAGTAAAAAAGTTTGTGGGCTATATATTCCCCGTAGCTGCGAGACTTGGCCCCTTGATGTGAGATTATCATACTTGAAAAATTCCTCAGTACTTCCTATGATTTTATTAAAGTTCAGTGGTTCATGCTCCTTTAATAGATCGAATACTCCACTCATGGCGGACTCCCACGATAATACCATATTAGCCCATGACACATCAATGCTCTTCACAATTCTAAATAGTTCATCGGGGCCCATAAAGATTCGTTGCTCGAACAGACACCTTTTTTTAACTGCAAATTTTCTTTTAATATTAACAGCCCAGAATTCTTCACTCGTCCTCAGTCTCCTCAGCCAAGAAAGGTTCAAGGACTTCCAAAATGATTCGAGATCAACGAGGCCCAACCCCCAGTCGTGAACTCGAGTGTGAAGTCTGATGTCCGATATGTATGGTCGTTTTGAGTTCCATAGGAAACCTCTTCGTGTGTAGTCAACTGAGGATTTGACAGGAGCCGAGTAAGGGACATATCTGAGTAAGTGAACTACTCGCGGAATAATCTTTTTATTCCATACGTTGATTTTGTCCAGAAGATTAAGATTCAGTTTTTTATAAAAGGAAACTGCATTTTCAATGCTATTAATGATGTTTTTTTCATTTTCTAGGACGGTTTCGTTTTCCTTATGGGCGATGTGGATACCCAGAAGACTTCTAGACTTTCAATTCTGGGAACATTGGTTTTAGAAAGGATGCTATAGATGAGACGACGACGGTTTTATTTACATTTATGGAGAGCCCGGAACGTCTTCGAAAAACTTCAAGAACCCTAAAGAGCTCGTTGATGGATTTTTGTTGAACTGTTGTGCTTCCTGTTAAGAATAAAGTCAGGTCATCTGCATAAAGTTGACATTTAATGTCATTTTTTTCTGTGTGTAGTCCTATGATGTTTTTATTTGAAATAATTTCTTCACATAGTACATTGATGGCTAGAATGAATAAAGTTGGCGCGAGAATGTCCCCTTGCCGGACTCCTTTTTCAATACTGAAGCTTGGGTTTTTACCAGGTATGTCGATTTTACAAGAGGCTTGCCTCAGAGTGGAAGCAATTTTATGTGTCAAATCCTTTGGGATATTACTATTATCAAGCTGACTTACAATAAATTTATGCGATATTGAGTCAAATGCTTTTTGAAAATCAACCAGCACTACTGAGAAATCCAAATCTTCTTTTTTTGAGACAGTAATTGCGTCCTGTATGTTACGTGGGATATCGTCAGCCATTTTACCCTTCATGAAGCCTTTTTGAGATTTGTTTATAATCGCAGGGACATAGTGCATGAGCCTCTTGTTCAATATACCTGTAAGGATCTTAAAAGAGGTATTGAGTAATGCGATTGGCCTGTAGTTTGTGATTATATGTTGGTTTTTCCCCTTTTTATGAATTAATTTTATGTAGCCTTCATTCATGAAGGAAGGAACTGTGCCACATTGGAAAATCTCTTTGAATACTAGACGCAAGACAGGTGCAAGTTGTGGAGCAAAGGATTCATAAAACTCGAATGGAAGGCCAGAAGGACCCGGAGATTTATATTTCTTTTTATAATTGTTTATAAAGTCCATAATTTCTTGTTCCGTGATCGGATTTATGGGTTCTTTTTCGTCGGGATTAGGAGGAGATAATTGGGACAATCCATCCTGAAGCTCCGAGGAGTAATTAAGCCTCATGTCTCTCCACAATTTACAGAAAGAACATCTTCTGAATTTTGGCAGTCCTGACAGGAATACAGGCTTCCAAAAAAAGTTGAAGCTTCGTTTCTTATAAACTCTAGGTCACTCGATATTATGCCCTCCTTGTTTCGTAGTGCTTTTAGTTTACCCATATTGCTTATATATCCCTCCAAATGCTTGAAAGAGGACTTCCCCATTATATTATCCTCCGCTAAGGCTGACTTCAGTCGAATAAGAGTGCCCTTATTTTCATAATCAATCATTTTGTTGATTTGGTCATTTATATCTGACGGGTCTTCCGAAGAATGTGCCATTAATTTTAATTTTTCCATTTTTTCCCTTCGTTCTTTAGCTTTATCAGATCCTGCTTTTAGGAAGATCCCCCTGGACGAAGATTCTATTTTTTCAAGAGTGAAGGAAGGCGAGTAGATTCCAATGTTCATTTATGAGTGAGGCTCGTTATTGTACTTAATATTTTTTTACGTGTTTCTTGACATTTAAGATGGCTTATGTTTAGCTTCCAATAGGATGCATGTTGATTTTTAGCGGTATGGAATCTCGCTACTATTGGGCAATGGTCAGATATGAGCGGGGGGAATTTATCAAAATCAGAAAGACGAGTAGCAATTTTAGAAGACACTAATATATAGTCCAGTCTACTTTCGAAAGTCTTGCTGTCTTTTGCAGAGCCTTTAAAAGTCATTAAAGGATTTTCCGGTTGAAATATAAGACCACTCTCTTCGAGTAAGTACTTCGAAATTACTTTTTCGAGATTCAAACCATTTTTTTTGTTTCTAGAACCTGGGTAATTGTTACAGTCGCGTTTGGGATCACGTGTGATATTCAGATCTCCTACAACGATTGTTTCTAGGTGGGAAGGGTCGTGGCTGACAATATTCGTGTAGAAACGATCTACGTCCCTATTAGGTCCATATATACCATATAGCCTAGCTTTAGTATTTAGAAGATCAATGTCAATTATCACATAGTTTCCGCTTTCGTCCGTGCTTATCAATGAAGGGTTTAATGATTTATAAACAATTATTTTTACCCCTCTAGAAGGATGTGTTTTGTTTGTTTGACCATTTGACGCGAAAGAAATGTGAGAGGAGGGTATAATGTCGAGAATATTTGGGGATTGACCAGGCGTGTGTCCACAAGGACTGCCACATATATATATGTATATACACTCTTGACGTCGGTGTCCAGAAGAAATGGACCAGGAAAAATGAGCCTGGGAAGAAATGGTCCATGAAAAAAGTGCCCAAGATAGGGAAGAAAAATGCTAACTCATGGAAATGGTCCAAATGCAAGAGTTGGCAAGTATTTGAGTGTAATACAACTAAATATAAACAAATGGTTTTTCTCATATGAATTGAGAAAATAATTGCCGATAATATTTATTTTGCCATAAAAATTAAAAGATTTCCTATCTGTTGTTCCTAGACGGGACAAAGATTCATTCGGCCCTTTTTTTTCATGCCTCATCATTTTTCTTTTCTATCTTCGGGCATTTCTTTCTGACCCATTTTTTCTTGTGCCAACTTTTTCTCAGTCATATTTTCTTCGGTCATTTCTTTCTAATATCGTTTAATATTTTTATTTAATAAATTACTCTCTGAAGAAGAAGCCTTGTTTACTTTTTCTAAAACATTTAGAGATAGTAGAGACACCTAACAGTATGTCATTGCTCTCACACCCCACCTTGACATCACATATCAGTCAAAGGCATAGGGTATAATCATATAGATATAAAGACATAGAAAGCTTAATGGATTCTTCAGAGAAATACGTCTATTGCCCAATAGTAACAAATATACTATTCTGGGCCCAGGCGACAGCTGAACGAAGTTTCTCTGTTATTAAAGGGGATAAGTTCTCTATATCTTTGTATTTGTATGGGTATAATATCTTTATTATAAGGACGTATATTCCGTACAGCTATGATATACTTCTGCTTCTCGTACATAAGGTTATTTTATTAGAAATTATCTTATTAAGCTTCTCACGATCTAAATATTTGCTCCGATTATAATAGAATAATATTTCCATCCCCTTTTATATTACAGTTACATAACAAGAAAATTTTAATAATGTTAAATTAATCAAAACATAATTAGATGTGTTAATTGTACATACATAATTTTTAAAATAATATATATGGACTAATTGGTTTATATATAGATCTATACAGTCGTCCCTCACAAAGTCGCGACGGCCCGGATTCACTACACGACCACTATATATGAGGGTCGTGATGTTGATATATATTGAAATTTAGAGAGATTTGACATCACCCGGCGTTGTAACCTACCGCCATTTTGCCTTGTTGTCGTACGTTCGTCTGAATACATGTACGCGGCAGGACTTTTTTTGGGCCGCTATCTTGCTTTTTCGAAGATTTACCAGTTTTCAACCTCAAATATCTTAAAACCACTAAATATTTTAGTCGCGTAGTAAAAGAATTGCGAGATGTCGAGGGGCGAAGTAGCGAGGGCCGACTGTACTTGTGTACAATATGATTCATTTCTATAGTCTTTTATGTTCGCATGAAAGAATATATATATATATATATATATATATACACCCATACTCACACACACATATATATATATGTACATATATATGTTAAAAAAGAAATGTACAATGTTCTTATCAAATAAAACTTATCTTTTGAATAGTGTCAATAATTTATGTTTTTAAATAAAAAATATATTGTATGTTAAAAGATGCTTCTGATTATACTATTATAATATAAAATCTCTCCAAATCGTAGCAAAATCTTTTAATCCTTCTTTCTGATACTTTGTCAATTAGTGGTCAAGCGTCTATTGATTGTCGTCCTAAAGCAATCCCCACAAAAAAAGAGCTCTTTTTCTCCAATAATAGGAAAACTTCCGCATAGAGTTTCAAATACAAACATAATATGTATGTACATATACTGTATTTTATAAGACATTGTTTGATCAAATTGATCCTTTCTTAAACTTCTTTCAGTCTATGATTCAATAGATTTGTATAAGTTAGATTTTGGTATGGAACGGATATAATAAACAAAAAAAGTAAGCAGCCTTAACGTCAAAGTTTTTCAGTTATATAGAAAATCAATTTGATATTTTTCAGACGCCTGAAGAAGTTTTTACTAAATACGGAGAAGAAATGAGGCATCATTCAATTGGATATTTTGTAATACAAAACAAAATATGTAATACTGATAAACATATATTACATCTTAAGGTAGATATGAAAGACTACTGTCAATGAAGGATTAAATTTGAATAATATCTTATAGGGATATATAAAGCGTTAAAGTAAAGTAGCGGCTGCATAACATAAAAATCTTCCTTTTTTCCCAAAAGGAATTGGTCAAAATTGTAGTTCTTCTTTAGTCCGTAAGGGGCGCTGGGATGTTAGAGCTATTTGAAAATAATAACAAAGTCCTTTTATTATTTATATGTGGAGACGTTTTTATCTTGAAAATCATCAAACTTAATCACTTTAAACCGGTTTTAAATAGGATTGTGACGTAGTTTCATGGACAAGTGACATCTAATGTTAAAGAAATTAACCAAAAATTTTGCCAATTTTTTTTGTTTACTTTTTCCTTGCATGTGATAATTTACTTTAACGCTTTAGGTATATATAGAGAGATGGTATAGTATGATAAGCCTTTTTCTCTATTTATTGGTATCATGGTGTCATAACAACTTCATAATATTGATAAGTTTACATTCTAGAAGCTGAAGATGATGTCAGGAGCTCCAAAGGAATAAGTGTAATACTTTTTAAATTTGATAAACACTCCAAATACTGTTATATCGATTAAAATAGTTATTTTTTTCTTGTTAAACACTAAACTACTCTGTAAGTAAATATGGAAACAATCACCCAGCTGATATTCTCTGAAGTAACGAATATAACCTTGAATTTAAAAAGAAACAATGAGTGAAATGAAAAAATATTAGTTAGGCCTAGTGATATAGTAGATTAGAAAAAAATACATTTATACATATACGGATAGGAGATACTAGGTGGGAACGATCTGGCACGTTCTATCATCAAAATATATAGTTGACCAAATTTGTCATATGATTAAACATACGCTCTGATTGTTGGAATTCTTTTAAACAAGACAGTAATAAGTTCCTGCATAGACTACAGCAAAGCTACAAGAAATAATAGTTCACCTAATAAAATATTATGAATATTTCGTTAAAAATGAAGAAGACATTGAAATACTTGGACATGTTTAAGCCATTACAAATATTTAAAAATCATTTTAAGTAGAGTACCGGAAAATACTTCACCATAAAATCTATCAGATATATTTTTTTGTTGAAATTGCCAACTCGACCAAATAAAAGGTATTTATTTTTAAGACATCCTAATGACTAAAAGTGTCTTTTAATTCTCAAAATATATCACATACAAACAACCATATAGATGTTTTTTATTAGATCTTATGTATTCATAGTTGTTATACATATATTATACAGCATTAAACTATTTAAATAAATAAAATATTCCAAAACATAATCCAAGAAACTGTGTAGATAACATATTAAGAATAAAAATATATTTTCTGACAAATCATTAAACAAGTTTCAAATTTCAGAGAGAAGTAAAAATTAATGATTCAGTTACCCACATTAAAAGAAAAAACAGGAATAAAAAGTTCTTTTTCATTAATCTTAGTGATCCCTTATATCATCTATTCATGATATAAGCTCCCAGTCCGTTTTTAATGATGGGAGATTCCGATTTCCCCTAGCGCGTTCATCAAAGAATTATCTTATGCCCATCCCGTGGCATATCAAGATGGATGAACTAAGTTATGAGGAAGAGATTGATCGACTTTGGAACATACACCGTGTTCGATTAGATCTCCCTTTCAAGTGGAAGAAAAGGATTGTTTCATCGTTACGAGGAATCTTCGACAATAGAAAGTTTACAGTTCAGTTACAAATTTCAACCGATTGTATAAAATTTTACAGGCCTGCAAAGACTGTGGAAAATTGTACAACCACACGCTTCATGCGTTTGTGGACTGCCATGCAGTGTCAATTCTAAAATACTTCCTAAGTATAAATCTGCCAGGCCTTGAAAGAGGAAATGAAGGCTATGTTAAAGGACTCATTTTATTTGGAGTTTCGAGCAACAAAATTAGTGCCTCACCCAAACGAGGGCAATGGACTTTTTGAACTGTAAAGCTCTTATAGCTCAAAAGCTAACTCTGAACCAACCAATAAAGGAAGAGGATCTGAGAACCATAATACTATCTGCGTCAGCTAGATATTTAGTTCCATTTGTCAAAGTTCCTATGGCCGACTTCACATCATGGTGCTACGCTGGAGAATTGGTGCGTTTTCTTCCGTCGACATCTTTAAAAAAAAAAATTGTTAGATAAGATTTTAAAGAATTTTAGTAAGTTCTTATAAATACCTCTATGATATATTAATTGCTTTCTTTAGTATAAATGTTATTTTACTGATGATATATAATTCCTTCCCGGAGTATTAATTTTAAACTATAATGTTTATTCATGTAATTTCTCTTGCGTAACTACTCCGGTTTATATATTTATGTATGCTTTTCTGTTTTGATGTACATAATATATTTTAATAAAGGAAAAACAAAATCAATTTTCCTTTATATATATATATCATGAGTATAATTTATATATATTTAGACAACGTTCTAATTAAGAGACTCTTTGTATATTGTATTTATTTTTTGGACCGAAAGGGTTGGGAAAAAGAGAAGAAGATGGAGAGTAAGAGAGATGGAATCAAATAAAAAGACACACGGAGAGAGACACAGAGAGAAATAATTAAATTACTCCGGTCCTAGAGAGTCTTGGAGTCGAAAATTGGATTTTTTTTTTGTAAGGGAATGGAACCTTTGAGTCCCCGGATCGTGAAAGGAGGATGTTTTTATAAACTATTTCTACCCTTTTATCTACATATATCTACCCTCCATCCACCCTCCTCCGGGTGTCTCGGATGGCTTAGGAGACTCCACTTATGAAACCTTCTCCTACACGGCTCTTGGACTCGGAAATCTAGAAGAGGAAGTATCTCAGGGATTCTTCAATATATATATATAAATATACAGGGCCGGTTTTTGCTATGGGCAATGTGGGCGACTGCCCAGGGCAAAATCAATTGGGGGCGCAAAAAAAAAATATATCGCCAGTTTCCACAGACGTTGGATCACGTCCCAATTTCTATTTCTGTCGGGCGCCGCACTGGAACTCAGCGCAGCTCGAGCAACTGCTGGATGTGGATGCGGCTTCAAAATAAAACATCCGGTGACTTTTCAAAGTAAAAAAAACTCCGCTCAGTAGCAGGTCGGTTAAGGTGGGCGCTGAGCACGCAGGGGGCACATAAGCAGTATGCAGTGCAGTTGTTCTGCAACCAATGGAACTGCTGCTTCCAAATAAATTGTATTGTGTTTACATTATATCATTTTATTTATTATTATTATATTACATTATTTATTGCTAAGATGTTGTAATTAGTGTTATGTGTAACACTGATGAGAGGAGGGATCCAATGGAGTGTTTGTCCTGGGCGTAAAAGTAGCCAGGACCGCCTCTGTATATATATATATATATTTTTTTTTTCTTTTTTTTTCTCGATACAATGACAACTTATACATGCAACTAATGTTTTTATGAAGTATACTCCGATTACACACACCATGGTTTGCTTACACGGATTCATTTATATATTATATTATCATGACTTAGTTATGGAAAATAAGGCAAACACATAAAAATTAAGATATTCTGTCCATTGAGAAGATATATGAAATACATATTAAAAAGATAAAAAAGTATTTAGATTATGGTAAGGACACTTCTGACTCTACTTGTGTGACAGAAAACAATTTAGCTAAAATGCCACAGTTGATATGTACGATATCAATGCCCCAGATTTACATAAAGCCGTTCTAAAAATATGGCTAACTTGAATAAGTTAAAGAAATTATTTTATATGTTATACAAGGATGTTTTACTCAGCTTTATTACCTCCGCCAAAGGAGGTATTGTTTTCACTGGCGTTAGTTTGTTTGTTTGTTAGTTTGTTGGTTTGTTTGTCAGCAGGATAACTCAAAAAGTACCTAATGGATTCGGATGAAACTTTGTGGAGTTGTTAGAAGTGCCAAAAGGAACAAGTGATTAAAATTTGGCATCTCTGAGTGCAGAATTAAGATGCAAAATGAGCTAAATACTAATAAATATTTCAAGTTAGCCTACTCTGCCAATAGATGTCGCTGTGCTGTAAAATCGGGTGCCGGGAGCGTCTTCCTCTCGGAATTTCCGTCGAGGGGAGCCCTCCCCCGTCCCTCTACGCTGCCCCAGTCGTGAAAAATCCGCCTCGGAAGGCTCATAAGGACCCCGTGACGGCGGAGGTTTGCACTCTCTGAGTGTATATATGCCTCTAGTTATTTATTTGACAAACAAGATAATCTTTTTTAGCTATTTTTGAAAAATGTAAACCCATTATATTTATGAATCTATTTGCGTGTTAATTTTAATTCCCCTCATATACATTTCAACAGAAAGAAAAGCTAACACACCGTTATAATAATATTAATATAATTAAATGTGACGTTAGCTAAAATACCATAAATAATACGAGATTCTTATGATGAAATTAAGAAAAATAGAGAAGGATGCATTTTAATATTTAACCCAAGATAATAATTCCGTTCAATGGAGCACAAAAGTTAAGTTTTCTGATAAAAGTGATAAATCATACAGCATGTTTGGAAAGCATTATTTAGAATATAGGTCATCATCATATTCAAAAGATATGAATAAATATGTATAACCCCAGGAGTAAATAATCTTTCTGGAATAAACTAATGCAACCAAAACCATGGATATATCTTTTAATGACTGACATAAATTATATTAAAAAAATCAAAGGAGTGGTAAATATATAAATTGAGTTAAATATGCAAATATGCATCTTTTTAGAATATATATATATATATATCTTTAGTTTGATTCGTATTTTGTTCCAAAAATCATCATATATTCCAGGCATTTTTATGTTATTTAAAGGTTTCTACCATATTTTTGAGAAGTTGTTTCTTTTGCTCTTTGTCTCACCCCTTTGGAAGATTGAGAAAAACATTTGTGGGATTTAGCAAATGGTCATCACGTTACGCTCCGCTCTTTATACAATATACTTATGATCATTTCTCACCAATGACGTCACTGGTATTTTTGTTGCTGTCATTACTCCCTCTTTCAACTCAATTGATGACTAACCATAATCCCAATTTCTCCCACCAGAAAATAAGGCAATGTGTTAATCCGAGTATTATTCTCATTTGCCACTCCATATTCTTTCTTATTATTAGATGCTTGTTTGATGACGTTCAAATTTCTTATGGTCTTAGAAAAGAGAAGAGGCTATGTCAGTGAGACTACTTATTTCACCACAATCAACATTAACCTTCAATAAGGACCAGAATAGATAAAGCTTCATATTTATTGGCCATAGTCACTTTCCTTCATACTATCAATTTTTTAAATAAGGCTATTTTTACACTATGAAACAAAAAACAATTTATTTTTAAGAGTGCGATAGCTCAGTGCGTAGAAGTGTGTTCAACTCTCAATGCTGGGGAGTAGCTTTGATTAAAGCGTTAAAGTAAAGTAGTGCTGCATAACATAAAATTTTTCCTTTTTCCAAAAGGAATTGGCCAAAATTTTAGTTCTTCTTTAGTCCGTAAGGGGCGCTTTGATGCTAGAGCTCTTTGAAAATAATAACAAAGTCCTTTATTATTTATATGAGGAGACGTTTTATTTTGAAAAATCATCAAATTAATCCCTTTAAAACGGTTTCAAATAGGATTGCGAAGGAATTTCATGGACAAGTGACATCTAATGTTAAAGAAATTAACCAAAATTTTGGCCAATTTTTTGTTTACTTTTTCCTTGCATGCGCTACTTTACTTTAACGCTTTAGTGGTTGATTTTCCAAGAGGGGAAGGTCAATTTTGGTTAACTTCATTGATAGTATCCTTGATTTGATAGACTAATTTAAACGCTAGATTGATTATTATATCGAAACAGATGTAATTTTATAGAACATAATAGGCAAAAAATATCTAAATAACTGCAATCTTTCAGTTATATAATGTACAATAATTAAATATACGAACCCTAATATTTTGTCTAAATTAAAAACAGCGCACGCTCTATAACTTTTTATTATATGTATTTCCCTCATAGGAATGTTAATTAGCACTTTGTATTTACACAACAGCTCTAACAAGGGGCCTTATTTACCCAACAAGGAAATAAAACTGCTCGACCATGATGTGAGTTGTAGATGATGAAGGGTAGTTTAGTATAAAAAATAACTATAACTAGAGGCATATATACACTCAGAGAGTGCAAACCTCCACCGTCAGGGGGTCCTTATGAGCCTTCCGAGGCGGATTTTTCACGACTGGGACGGCGTAGAGGGACGGGGGAGGGTTCCCCTCGACGGAAATTCCGAGAGGAAGACGCTCCCGGGTCCCGATTTTACAGCACAGCGACATCTATTGTAGAGTAGGCTAAATTGAAATATGTATTAGTATTTAGCTCTTTTGCGTCTTAATTCTGCATTCAGAGATGCCAAAATTTAATCACTTGTTCCTTTTGGCATTTCCAACAACTCCATTAAGTTTCATCTGAATATGTTGCTTACTTTTTGAGTTATCTTGCTGACAAACAAACAAACCAACCAACAAACCAAAGCCAGTGAAAACAATACCTCCTTCGGCGGAGGTAATGAGGAAGGATAAAGACTATTGGACAAGAGTTGAAATGTTGGTAATTCTTTTTTTCCATACCATTCATATATTTAATGATTTTATATGCTTACAGAAGTTGCATAAATAATAATAATATAATAGTACTCATTCATTTAATTTGCAATATAATATAAAATACAGTAGGCCCTCGCTACTTCGCCCCTCGACATCTCGCAGTTCTTTTACTACGCGACGGCGGCTTGGCTCCCGTTTTTTCACGGTAAAACGTCCCCAAATGAACTCAATGGCAGAATTTGCCGTAATTTCCAGCATGGCCTACAATATGGGGGTACTAAAATTAAGAAATATTCAGTGGTTTTTAAGATATTTGAAGTTGAAAACTGGTAAATCTCCAAAAAAGCAAGATGGCGGCCCAAAAAAAGATGGGTAAAGTATGGTCATTACAATAATAATAATAATAAATACAATTCCATCACTTTAAAGCAAAAGTGCATAAATCTTAAGTGTTCAATATTTTAAACCTATTTGTGTGTTATGTAGTAATCTTATGGAGTATTTTTTTTCTCTCCATTCCATCGCCTCTAATGTCTTCAATATGGTATCCGGAGAATTCCCCCCTGGTGAGTTCCCCCCGGTGAATTCCCCCCCCCCCCAGTCAATTCCCCCCTGTAGAGATAAATATATATATATATGTATATAAATATACTTTGTAACCAATAAAAATGGACCCTAAGATGCAGTTTTTGCACCTTGGGACCTCAGCTCTCGCCAGTCATTATCAAGGATTATTAGGGCTTCAAACCCACCAAAAATGACTCTCAAGTCCTATCAGTTACACTGATGATATATTGGAGTTACAAACCCACTTCTAATGGACCCTCGGGTTCCACCAATCACTATGATTGAGTATTGGGGCTTACAACCCACTGACAATTAGGTCTCAGCTCCTTCCAATTATAATGATGGGGTTATAATGATGCGCCCTTTGGTCTGCTAATAAATGTGATCGAGTATGCAATTTTGTAACTTAAGCCTCTTTGTCCCCACCAGCAACTAACTGGCATTAAACGGGCCTTTATTATGTATATATAACTATCGGAGGTTAGTTTGAAACCTTATATTTTATTATCGAGGTTGTCAGTCGTTTTGAAAACCCTAATACCCCATAAATTGATTGAGTGAGAGCTCATTGGATCTGAGTTTGAAACACCTATACCCAGTATTGAAACCATTGCCAGTCATATTCATAAGTCTAAGCTGCATTTTCTTTAATAAAAAATAGTCATAATCATTTTGGTGGATTTTGAAAAGGCTTCCACGAATGCAATTGTACATTTCCAACCACATATTGCAATTAAACGATGTTTATATATTCGTTCATCAAGTGTTTGGAAAAATTAAGAACCTCGGATTACAAACGCGATATTCAGAAGAACAAGAATTCGCTATTTATTGCAGAATTCTTTGCAGTCTTGCTTTTTTGAAGGAAAATGATGTAATTACTGGTTTTGAGGAGTTAAATGTATTGATGACATTTAATAAAAGAAACCAAAGAATTAACCTTTGTCTTTGGTTTTCTGGTGAGAAAATATATTATAAATCTGCAGGAAGTAATTAATATGACACAAGGTTCCAAGACCTGTAAAATTACATTTTAGGGTTTCATTTGCAACTTTATAACAAAATATTTAACTCTACAAGGAGGGAATTGACTGGGAGGGAATTCGCCCAGGGGGAATTGACTGGGTGGGAACTCACCGGAGGGAATTCACCGGGGGGGGGGGGGATTTCTCCTAGAAGCCTTCAATATAAATGCTATTTTCAAACAATGATGCCATGATGTAAAATGTAGGTATGATAGCAAGGATTCCAAGTAGTTTTTGTGTTATGTACAACCAAATTTAAACGAGATATTAAAATTTTGATATAGTCCCAAAAATGACTATTTCAAAATCTTAATATCTCGTTTCATAAAATTTACGTCATAACTTTTGAGCCCGTTGAGGAGACCCATGATTAGATTTCGTTCAAACTTTCACAAGTTGATCTCTATGCACTAAGGTGCTAAATCCTAGGGGGAGCCCAACTCTCAAATCCGAAATACGTGAAATAGAAATCATTATTTATTATCTATGTTTTCTTGATAATATTACTCTTCAAAGAATTTTGTGGAACAATATCCTCTCTCACTGATGTTTAATTCGCTGTATCCTCTTGCTTACATGAACTTCAATAATATATATATATACTATATATATATATATATATATATATATATATATATATATACTATATATATATTACAAATATATTTGAAGTATGTTCAGTACATTAGCAATCCGTCAACTTAATTTAAAAAGGTCTATTGTATATTTTGAAATGGAAGCAAGGGAGTAGATTTATTATGTCTAAGAAAGTCCATTTGGTGTGTTTAGAAGCGAAGAAGATCAAAGAAAAGTGGCTTGGGTGACGGAATTTTTGGTTTTAAGAAGAAGAAGTAAGAAGTTTTTTTTTTTTGATATTTACTTAATCAAATATATTTCCTTACATTGTATGTATATCAGTAGAATCTAAAGAGGATATAAAAAGCAAAAAAATGGTAAAATATCACTGGACAACAGCCAAATGCTTCCCTGCTCAATTGAGCTGATTTGTACCCAATCAAAGCCACTGAACAAGAAAAATATGTCTTAAACAATTTATTGGCTCTTATTTTAAGATATTCACCCTCCTTTGAAGCACCGAGAGCGGTAGGCTTCCTCTCAATGACATGTCGCATTGAAACTTGGATTAATATACAACAGAGTGTCATTGCAATAACGAAGATCAAAGCAAGAGTGGAAATGGATCTGAAATGAAAAATAAAACTTATAAATTGTAAAAACCCACTAGTTTCAGGTTTGTGTTCAGTTGTCATTTTACTGGTATGGAGAGGGTCTCTGAAAATGCCTCAATGGTGTGAACAAAGGAGACAGTTTGGATGAGGTAAATTTTTCTTCACAGGAACGTAGGATGAGTTTTGAAGAATTGTAATTAATGTCATTTTTCCACAGTTCTTTAAAAACACATACAGAAAATATATAATATGTGTTAAAAGTTGAGGTAAATACGTATAAATATACAATATAGTTGTCATTTTAAAGCTCAAAATCTATTTTAATATCTTTTAGTGCGAATGTCAATTGAGATTTTTGAATTGTATTTTATTGTTTAAAAATAGTGCTTTTAGTTCAACCCCTAAGATAAAATTGTAAATTAGAATATTTACTTTTGTGATTTTTTCATACATTATCTTAGGGTTTTATGTATTCTTTTGTTCATATCATAAAATTGAACTGTTGAATAAAAAAAAGATGAGTGCACTGGTAAAAAAAAACCACCTCTACATTGGCTGCAAGATTTGGGACCAAGACAAAAGCTGCGCTCCGCATATTTGTTGCAATTCCTGTTCAACAAATCTTTGACAGTGGTTGGACAAATAGAGAGAGTATATGACATTTGCTGTTCCAATTTCTGGAGGGAATCATCTAAGCATTCCATGGACTGCTATCCCTGTCTGATTCCACCAAGGTTTGACGAAAAAGAGGCTTCAGAGTGTGCAGTGCCCTGGCATTCCCTCAGTCGAACGGCTAGTACCCCAAACATTAATAAAACTCTGATGATGAAGATTCCCAAAATGTGGATCCTGATTTAGTCCATCACATGCTGCATCTAGCAAGTCTCACATGATCAAACATAATGAATTGAACGAGTTGGTTCGTGATCTGCCTACGTCCAAGACGGAGTTGCTTGAATCTAGACTTTAACAGTGGAAGCTCTTGGTAGCGAATATTTCCATCTCCAGCTTCCGCACCTGGCAGAAAGATCTTGAAGCATCCTTTTCCTAGACTGTTGACCTTGTATTTTCATCAAATGAATAGCTAGGACTATAAATCATCCAATTGTACTCATGTGTTCTACTAAAGATGTCTTTTGATGGTGGCAAGCTGTTGTTGTGTCCATATTATTGTGTCAATGTTTATTATTGATAATATTTTATTAGAGCAGAGATATATCAATTATACAAAAAATATATATATAAATAAATATTGTCATTCATAATTAAATCTTTCATTTAAACTCTCAGAAACTATATTTGCATTTATATATAAGAAAAAATATCTCTTTTTTACATTATTAAAGTTAAAACAAAGACGTATTGTATAGAAAAAAATTCAAAATATTCGAGCAAAAGAGTGCACATTGTTGTACTCATGATTTTTTTGTATAATTTCGTAAATTCGATGAAGGAGTGTAGATGCACATTGAGGCTAGAGGGTGTGAAGTCGCAGAGGATATCCAAGATATTCCTAGACCCGTTTTTCTTGTATGCATACATCTTTTTGATGTCACCTTCATTTCTATTCACTTCTCCATCTGATCCAGCATTATCCTTTTAAATAAAGCATTAAAGTAAAGTAGCGTCTGCAAGAAAAAAGTAAATTAAAAAAAATTGGCCAAAATTGTGGTTATTTTATTTAACATTAGATGTCACTAGTCCATAAAATTACGTCACAATCCTATTTAAACCGATTTAAAGGGATTAAGTTTGACTATTTGAAATATATCAAGATAAAAAACGTCTCCAAATTTGAATAATAAAAGGACTTTGTTATTATTTTCAAAGAGCTCGAGCATCCCAGCGCCCCTTACGGACTAAAGAAGAACTAAAATGTTGGTCAATTCCTTTTGGGAAAAAAGGAAGAATTTTATGTTATGCAAGCTCATACCTTACTTTAATGCTTTAATTTTAAAGAGACTGAGACAACATAATAAAAATTATAAATAACGAAAGCTATATTTTATGAGTTTTAAAGATCACTTAAGCTAGCTGCCATCCTTGAATTTCATCATTCTTCAATCGTTGTCAATATTGGCAAGTAATTACTATTCATTGTTTGAGTCTTTGAAATGCATTCAAAGATTTATTGCCACAAGGGATGATTCTGTACAATAAAAATACAATAATAAATGGCTGAGATTGTTGATGCCCACGCAAACCAAACAATAAAACATTTACATACATAAGTATACCAAATGGCAATAAAGAAATATCATATAACCATTCAACAAATAACAGACTGATTCATTGTTTTTTTCTAATTTAAAATACACAAATTTGCATACAAGAAGAAGGGAAGGAGAAAAAATATTTTTCCTCTAATTTAAATAGCCTTATGTGACTTGAAGAAAGCGTGCAATCCTTTGACCGGACTCAACATTTATAGATTCATTTTCTTTGGACATAGAAAGTAAGTGAACAGTGACAATATATATAAGCATATGGTGCCTGGAAAAAAACTGCTCAACAATAGTACTCCCTCGAAAACATTGATCATTGAATATATAAAAGTATGATTAGTACGGGAAGAATCCAAGAAACCATATCCTGATTCGGATTTAGCATTTGAATTAGTTTGAACTAGTCAACTAGTTCTTACACCAATTGAATTAAGATACTTTGATTTCTTTTCCAAATCAACATTCAGATTACTTAATAAAATGATGGATATTAAACATGATTTTTTCTAACGTAGGAATCCAACATTATGACAAAAATCCAAGCATATTAAAAGCAATAAGTGATACATTCTAATAATAAGTGATGTATTTTCCCAAGTTATGAACATTGACAAATATAAATATATCTTTATTGACAAGTTTTCCCCCTCTTTTTATTCTTAATGTATACGAAAAATACATTGCAGTTCCTTATAGAAATAGACTCCTTATCTAACGAACAATTTTTTTTATTATAAGTACCTTATTAAGCAGTTATTGAGTAACGTGATCAGCATTCGTACATACCTTGACTATTGGAATATCATAATTTTCCATATAGAGTGGACGGGTGTGAATGTGTATGTTTTCTAAATATGTCAAGGGATATGTTCATATAAGAATATAAAAAATGAAAAACGTCGATGTGAATCACGCATAACAATAGGCAGGAGAATGCAATAACAAAATTATCTATTTGGAATAAAGTAGAAGTTATAGATTGGATTTTGAATGGATGTATCAAAATGAAGAAGTAAACAAGAAATATATATTTTAAAAAAATATATATATATATATTAGGTTTTTTTTCAAAAGTTTGAAATGTTAGCAACATGTTCAAGAAATTTGCAGAAAACTATATTTTTACTAAATTTTTAAAACTTTGACCTCGCTGAGTGACCCCGTAATGAAGACTGATTTTGTTTCAAAATTTGTATGTCGTCTTCTTTATCACCACGAAACAGAAAATCCACAACGTTGCTAACATTTCAAACATTTGAAAAATAAGAACAACCTAATATATATATATATAATATATAATAATATATATCTTCTAACAATGAGTCTGAAACGAGAGTAAAAATGAAAGGGCCACTGAGGAAAAACTTTGACGATATCCTCGGCGAAGTCCCATAAAATCACTAGCTTAGAAGTGGAATCTTAAGGCAAAGGGGAAGGAGAATCTAAATAAAAGGACGCATAAATTATACTACATCTGATTGTTCTTGCACTAAGAGGAGTAATGATCTCCACAACCGCGCCCTACGTTGCCTATCGGTTAAAGTAGCGGACGACTCCAAATTATCATGGAAATATGCAGGGGTTAGGATGTGATCATGCGGGGAGGAATATCGTGAAATTCATCAAAGACGTTAAAAACTTTTATAAATTTTCCAAAGTATGTTAAACGTCAATTATGCTTCTTTTTTGTACAAGGTGACTTGTTTAGAGCATTAGTTTTTATACTAAAATGATTATAAAACCTTATTTATAACTTCTCTAAATAAACAAAGTCGTTGGAAAAAATTGCTATATTTATGAATTTTCAAATGATATTTATGAATAGCCAGGCTAAAGTTTGCAGTAACTACTCAAATGTATAACTATACTTTATTAAATTTAAATTAAAATTTGTTTAAAATATAACTTAACTTAACCCTGAAATGATATATAAAGTTCAATATACAATAATAAACTATCTTGTCATATTCATGGTAAAAAAGTTTGCTTTCGTCTTCACGACTTAAAAAAATATTTATTTACTCATGAATTCTTTTAAGATCCATGATATATAAAAGATGATTTTCAAATTATAAGATAGTGCCTTCAAATCTATAATGAAATCAAGCAAATGAAATGATATTATTTTGGCCAAATATCGCCAAAGACAAAAGATTGAATTAGTTAAATGCAACACCACTATGAAATGGTTTTTTAACCATGATTATTTATTATTGAATATATGTTTGATTATTTTTTTCCCCAGACTCTCATTTCAATTATTCTACGGTACAAAAAAAAGTTAAAATCTTAGTTGATGCGTTTATAAAACGACCCGCGAATGTATATCCCTCTTCACAGACCTGTAAAATCATCACTGATATCCTTTGTTCATATTTTGTATTACTTATATATTTTGCAATCAATAATAGAACATAAAGTAAAGAGAAACAGACACTTATAGAAATTTATTAATATCAATAAGTGCATTCAATTCACATTTTTTTAACATGTTATATTATATATTATAACTATATTAGTCGATCAAAGTGTAGAACAAACGTACATATAACTAAAGCTTTAGAGGAAAGTGGCGCATCAAGAGCTTTTTGTTCATGTTTTGAATATTTTTGGCTTCCTTTCGTTTTATTTATCCGCCTGAGGCGTTGATGTTGATGCAGCTAAGTAAATAAATGCGTAGGAATTTTGGGATATATCTAGTACCCTTGTGACGTAATAGTGACGTAGACTTAAACAATTGCTTCAATAACATTGTCTTGTCTATCATTTGTATTGCTCCGCGGAACTCTGCGCTTTAAAGCTTTACATATAACAGAGCTGCGACTACGATTGTAAATCGGTATTCGATTCTACCGACGGTAGATTTCAAATATTCGAACCGATTAAACGATATTCGGTAAAACTACCGAATACCGTACCGATGACAATCGGTACGGTATATTTGAAAGTATGACTTTTGTAGCATTCACATAGAGACATAAAGATACAGAGAGCTTATTCCCTTCAATAGCAGAGAAACATCGTTCAATGGTCGCTTTGCCAAGCGCTCCCTTGTGTGAAGAACTTGAACTTCGAAAATAATAAACAACTATAACTTATAGTATTATACAGCAGATAATAAATATACATTTATACCAGCTTATACTATCTATTGAATACTAGAGTACCTCAAAGTGCATTTAATATCGGCCAATAGATCTATAGCCTTCCATTTCCAAAAAATCCAAGTACATATATATTTATATAAGCTTAGTAAGGTATTAAGTTTCAAATAATCTCTAATAAATTATAACAAATGATGATATATTGTCCTTTGTTATAAACTGTCCGGTATTAAATGCATATGAAGAAGTAAGAGCAGATACATAAATAATTTCTCTCTTTTTAATCTGCCGTTCCGAAAATCGATCGATATTGAAGATATATAATAAAATCTACGGAATACCGATATTGATCGGTATTCGGTATATACCAAATATCGAACCGGCGGTAGATTTTCTACCGATCCCAGCTCTGCATTATAACCAATACTAAATTAATGAGTGTTCTTAGTTTAATACCAACTCTAGTAAGATTGTCATGTCGATCGTCTGTTAAGGACAAACATGTTCATTAGATGAAAAGTTTGCCCACAAACTTACTCTCCCCAAGGTTTGCTGTGTAACATATTATAGTTCCTTTATTTTTCTCTCTCCAAAAGGTAGAAAAATTGTTTACGCTCTGCTAGATATGTATCTTATGAAATACGAACCATGTTTATTATATGCATACAAGTATATTTATAAATCAAAATTTATTATCTTGCATTTTTTACATCCATTCCAAACAATCTCATGTATAATCCTAATATAATATCTAAATTGCTTAATATTAAAAAATCGTGCCAAAAAGTGCACGAGATATGGAGCAATTTATTTATTCAATGGCCAATTGTATATCTTATTTACGACGTACAATAGCATATTTATTATTATGAAGCCATTATTTATCTGATCCAATCATTTAATTGCTTAATAAATAAAAACTCCGAAAAGTCAATCATCGAAGCACAAGTTAAAAATAATGTGCTGTGTTATTTTGATAGATTACTATTGACTGATCATAACTAAAGCGTTAAAGTAAATTAGCGCATGTAAGAAAAAGTAAACAAAGAAAAATTGGCCAAAATTTTGGTTATTTCTTTAACGTTAGATGTCTTTAGTCCATGAAATTAACGTCACAATCCAATT
>CP045893.1:1095533-1116458 GCA_013387185.1 Caligus rogercresseyi
TTAGTCTTTTTCTATTATGGTACGTCTTCAAAAGAGTAAAATATAGGGAAATGATTCCTTCTAAAAAATATCTAAAGTATATAATTCAAGTATGAAATCGTGGCTTCTCTTAATCATTATATATAATCACATTTATAATATGTTTTTTACCATAGGCGTAGGAGACAGGGGCCCCCCCAAATTCGGATGAGCTATCAATTTCGGGCAAATTGGTTGAGGTATTCGGGCATTATGATTTAAGAAAAAAAATTGAAATTTTGAAAGCACCTGGATTTTGAATTATAACCAAACAAATATAATGTAGTGAATAGTATGTAATTACTACAAAGAAAATATTTATCTACATAGCTTACTTCATTCGATTATTTTTTTACCCATTTAACAATTCTTTTAATATTCGGGCAAATTGAACGCTGCTCCCCTAAACCAAACTCTCCTCATGGTTTTCTAAGTATATGGTAGAGATAAACGTTGGAATTCACTTTAAATACTAGTCAACGCGCTATAAAGAAATATAGAAACGATAGGGTCAAATAATTTTATTCAACTTTCATTATTGATGATAAAGATTCATTCTGCCCGAGTGACGAAGGAATTACATATTTAATTCTATGATCGTTCCAATTTCATCTTTTTATAAAAAAACTTTCCAATTGATGAGTTCTTTGTTCTTTAAGGCTTACAAATCGAAAAGATACAAAATATTATTATATTTGACCCTTGGAATGCGGTCACATCGACATTTTGAAAGGAACCATGAAAATACTAGTTTATAATTATTTTATGTTCCAATATAAAAAAGAGTAGTATTTTATAAGAATATAAAAAAGTTATTATTCAATAAAAAAATATATTTCTTTCTAAAATTGCACGTCGTAATACTATATCAGCATTACTAAATAAACATGAAATTGGTCAAGTGACTGAATTTCGATAAAAAATGATTTTCTCAGTATCACAATTCATATTGATTCAAATTTCTTTGAAAGGGCCCATGTTGATGCATAAAGGCTTTTCAAGGCATATCCAAAACAAAGACAAAGAACTTATTTGTGTCATTTATAGTTTTTAAAAGTTAAAGTATTTATTTTTATACATTAAGATATAGTACAAAATATATAAATACAATTGAAAATACATCAATATAAGATCGTTACGTAAAAACGCATACTGCAACTTCAGTGTAAAGGTCAAGTAGCGCAAGCATAACATAAAAGTCTTCCTTTTTCCCCCAAATTGGCCAAAATTTTAGTTCTTCTTTAGTCCGTAAGGGGCGCTGGGATGCTAGAGCTCTTTGAAAATAATAAGATAGTCCTTCAATTATTTATATATGGAGACATTTTTTATCTTGATATATTTCAAATCATCAAACTTAATCCCTTTAAACCGCGTTTAAATAGGATTGTGACGTAATTTCATGGACTAGCGACATCTCAACGATAAAGAAAATAACCAAAGTGTTGGCCAATTGTTTTGTTTACTTTTCCTTGCATGCGCTACTTTACTTTAACGTTTTAACTGCAATTGAATTTTATGTTTATGAAATGACATGCATTTTAAAGACAAAATTATTTTTGATTCAGAATAGAAGTATCATAACTGGTCAATTTTTTAAATTTTTGTAACAAAAACCAATTTCATGGCAATCATTTTATAATACAACTTGAAATAAGCAAAAAAAAAATTATTACACATAACATCATTTAATATACATTTACTTATTTGTCCTTTTATATTCTTTTATGGACTGTTGAATAAAACAAAACAATTTTCTTTCATTGTTCTTTTGATAAATTGTAATGAATTGGTCGTAATAAAAAACAGAATATAATAATAATACCAAAAGGAATATATATTTATCAGACATGTTGATGTTCGCGAAAAATTGTCGTTCCTTTGTCGTTCACAAAAGTTGTTTTCGTCGTTATCGTTATTTTTAAAATGAATCGTTCGTCGTTCATCGATTGTTTGTCGCTTGTCATTCTGAAAAAATTGACAACTTTATTTTGTAAGGAATTTTTTCTCGCAATTCTGGAAAAAACTGATGACGTTTTTTTAGAAAGGACATTTTTCCCGAGAAAATGAAAAGTCTTTTTTATTATTAGTAACCAGTTCGTTTTTGTAAATAAATAAAAAATGAGACATTTACATAAAACCCAAAGCAAATGCGTTATAAAAACATAAATAAACATTATAGTTTAATAAAAATGTTAAATTTTTTTGACGCCAAAAACGAACGACGAACGATAAAGAATTTTATTGTTCGTCAAAAACTTTTTCGTTCATCGTTCGCGAACGACAAAAAATGATCGATAAATAACAAGTTTCATATTTATATATACCTACCTATCTGCCGCTATATATATATATAAATATATACATACATAAATATATATATATATGAATTATATACATATATATTTTTATAAATGGCTAGCTTACCTACTGGCATCTTATGGATATTGTTTTCTACATAAATATGTAAGAAATGATATGTATTGATTATTTCATATATGGATACTTCTTTAAAGTAATGCTCCACTGAGTAAAAACCTAATAAAAATAGACATACATCACCGCTGCTTCAATTGTTGTGTTACATCCTTTTTGAAATAAATGTATACCTAAATACATACTCACTAATGCATTCTATATATTTGTTACTACATTCTAAATAATTTAATAAAGCTACCATAATTTACGATACAGCATTATTATTATCTTTCTCAAATGTAAGAGTGATATTAATATATATATCTATATATATATATATATATATATATATAGATATATATATACAGGCACGTGCACAGATAAAAGCTAGGTGGTGCTAGAGCACCTGCCCTTTTGCCCTCTGGAAAATGTCCTTTTTTGATGATGTTTTTTTTATTGTTTGTTTGTGGCCACATGACATCATGATTCATGACATAGCTCAATTGCGCGCGGACGAACTATTGCGGGCGCGCTTCGCGCCCGATTAAAGTGCCCTTTTTAAAATCTGAGCACCACTAACTCTGAATGGCTGTGCACGCCCCTGTATATATATTATATCTATATATGTGTGTGTGTTGTAGTGGGTGTATGTGTGTGTGTGCGTTTAATATATATTTTTTAATACAATAACTTCATAAAGATAGTTGATTGGCCTATTAAGTGAAAAACTGATTTTTCATTATCCCATATTCATATAATCATTTATTCCAGAATTTTAATTTCCTGCATTTTATGATTTATATTTAAAATTCCTGATTACCTAAGCATTTTATGATCTTTTATATATTTTTTATAAAAACAATATCGATAAAAAATATCATACTTAATAATATAAAGTAATTTTTACTTCATTGCAGTATTCAGAAATAACGACCTCAATATATATAATTGTTACTTCGACTTAAGCCCTTTTATCAAACAAAGTATCTATAATAATGGTATTATATTTGATATATATTTATACATTGATTTAGTAGCTTGATAGACCTATAAATATTACAGGTTTTGGTTTGACTTAGAGTAGACTTTTTAATGTCCAAATCTCGGAATCGGAAATCATTTGGAACAAAATGTGAATGCATCCAAAATTCATAGGAGGAAGAAGGCTTTCCCTTCTGCACAAAGGAGAATGCCGTTCTACATGCATTCAAAATAATATCCTACTTTCGATGGACATTATATTTCACATATATTATAATACTATTCGCCAAAAAATTAATAATAATAATTATTTTTTTGCCTATTTGGTTCGATAGAATTGCATCGACAGGATATGAATAAGCAAAAAAATATTAAACTCATTGATATTATATTTGTTAGGTATTTTAAAAGGAGAAACCCCCCCAAAAAATTCCTTTCGATTCTTTATTCAATCAAAAAGACTTACATGGATCCAAATTTAATCAAATCCACATAATCCTTTCATGTGTAGAACTTCCGTCAGGCAGCTTAGAATATAATAGCTTGACTATATATTTTTTCTCTCACATATTGTATGATCAAAGCAACCATTTTGACTTTACAACAATTTAAAAAAATGCAAATTAAAAGAGATATAACTTTCAAAAGCTCACATGAAAATCGAACAAAGAAGCATATGACCCCAAAGAAGAAGGAATAATATTTTTTTAATGAGAAAAAACAACCTCTAAAATAAAAATAAAACAAACATTAAATTATTGGGGACTATTGAATTATGTGTCTATATTTTTTATTTATTATATGCTATAAAGGTATGGAATTTGGCAAGTCCTTTGGAGTTGGATATTTTTTATTAGGAAGAAAACTGTAACCTTCTCTATCCTTGTTCATTTTCTACTCACATGCTTCTTATCCCTCGTTGGTATTCTCCCCACGAGGTCTTCAAAGGCCTTGTCCATTTTTCCTATGAATTCTGTTCCCTTTTGCAGTGTCTGAAGACATAGGTGGGATTTTTCCTTATCCGCAAATATCATATCTTTCTTCCTCACCCCAATAATACGGTCTAAAATAGAAAAGAAACTGATATTACTTTTTTAAAGAAATCAGTAAAAATAGTAACGAAAATTAGCGTTTTATATGTTCTCTGCATAGACTTCTTTTGTATAATATCTTTTTATAAACTATCTGGTCCGTAACATTTTCAAAGGGCTTGTCACTCTTTAACCTCTCATCATTAAAAATAATAATTTTTACTCTGGCTAAATAAAACTCTATAATTCCACCAAGAAGGAATGTTCTGGAATTTGTCTTTTTTTAATGAGAATATTTAAGTTATCTTTACGGTCAAAAAATTCTACTTATACTTTCAAGACCTTAAAAATAAATAGTCACCAGAATAATAATATTAGATGTTGAGTAAAAAGCGGTTCAATATTCCAAAAAAAATCTGAATTTTAATGATATTTCATTACAATAATCAATATTGTAATAACACATGGAACCGGCAAACTGATTACCGTTAAACACAAAGGTTTTATTTTAAGGTTTTAAAGAAATATGTTTTTATGTTTTGATTGGTTTTTGTCTAATATATATATATAAATATAGTATATATATATTATATATAATTGATCAATTGTTAAACAAATTGTGAATGATATGGTTTTAAATTCTTAAATTGATCATCCAAATTCAAAAAGAATATTATTTATTTGTAATTTTTGGGTTTTCTTTATAGTATATCTATCTATCTATCTTTATCTATCTACCTATCTATCTATCTATATATCTATCTATCTATCTATCTATCTATCTATCTAAATATATTACATATAATATCTATCTACTGATGAAATTGTATTTAATTGGTAATAGTTTGTCGTCCG
This sequence comes from Caligus rogercresseyi, assembly GCA_013387185.1. Lineage (NCBI taxonomy): Eukaryota > Metazoa > Arthropoda > Copepoda > Siphonostomatoida > Caligidae > Caligus > Caligus rogercresseyi. The sequence continues at coordinate 1,100,834 of CP045893.1, forward strand.
TATGATGAACGACAAAGTTTTGACGAAGGATAACAAAAAACTACTATCGTTCGTTTAAAAAGTCATAAATTTTCTTTCTAAAAAAACTTCGTCAATTTTTTTTCAGAATAACAAACGACAAATGAACGATTAAATCTTTTCTAATTTTTTTCAAACGTCAATAAGTCTTATATATAAATATATATAGGAGTATATATAATATATAATGTATAATCCGAAAAAGGCTTCTGGCGTGGATGGTGTCATTGGAGAAATCTGTATGTCCTAGGTCATACTAAGCATGTGTGCGCCAACAAAAGAATAAGTGTACGTGAATACGTACATGTTCTTAAGGTATGATGGATAGAAATCTCTCTTTAAAAAAAAGTGCAATGGAGCTGATATCATGGAACTGTTACGCTGGACGAAGAAATTACCAAGGATTTGGAGGCGGAAGTTGGGTCCGGTAGGGCCAAAACACTGAAGATTCTTTGCAATCCCAAATAACGGTGGGAGATAATGTGGTGAATTTGCAGGAAACTGGGGATGTGACTGTTGAAGTAATGCTCTCAGAAATTTCCCAAAAAGCAGTAGAAAATGCCTCAGTGATTGTTGAAGAATCACCTGAAAATGCCAAATCAACGACTTTTGAAAAATATTGAAATAGATTCACTTAATAGTTTAAAAAATCAAAAAATACTCAAATTGCGACCACGGAAGATAGTCAATGCTCTCCTTTGCCCAATTCATCAAAAAGCCAAAGTTCAAGCGATGTCTCGTCAACTAATGGGGGTGACAGCAATACTGAATCTTCACACTGTAAGTCGAAAGTGAAGTACCCAGCAATACGATTGATGAGGAGGAAGTATCTACCAAATGTAAAGTCGGCCCCAAAAAAACGAAATTAAATTCTGACGTGATCCTGCTAGCTAGAACGAGGTCAGGGTCGATATCTAAAAGAACCTCTTCGCATCCGTCTTATCTCCACAGAAAGATACTCCACACAGGCTCCCTAAAAGTTAGAAACTCTTTTTTGATAAATCTAACTATTGTCCATTAGATGCCTTTCAGGCAAACGAAAATCGATGATTTTTTAAATCACGATGTCAAGAGATCAAGAAATAAATGTAAATAGGAAGGATACTATCGTTGAACACGAGAGGAGGTAGGAATCGTCTATCAAGACATGCTCTTATGAAAAGCTTTCTGTATCAGAAACCTGAATATAATTTGTTTGCAAGACGTTTTAAGGTCCCAACATGGATTTTACATGACGAAAATTTTATTCAAGATATCAAACATCGTTTTACCAAACGTTTTAATAGTTCTTTTAATCCAAATGAGCCGCATTTTTTATAATATATAGTTCGAGCAACAACATTAAAATTTATTCGTAAAAAACGTCAAAAAGAGGCAGCATTTCAACAAGTCTTGATGATCTGCTTGATGATAACTCGCTTTTTTATGCTATATTTCGTCCGAGACAGCTAATTATTTTGGGTTCAGAAATGGCTGAAATTGATTTTAAACAAAAAATTGAGAAGGAAAGCAATTCATCTAATAGACTTAAAACCTCTTTCCGAAAAACTACTCTATCAGTAAGATAAAGAAAATAGTGCATGAAGAAAGTTCAATAACGGACCCTAGAGATTTTAAAATTTTTTCACTACCGTTTTCAAAGACTCGTAGGCGGTGCTAGATTTAACTTCCCTCGCCCAAAGGTGGGGAAAATTGATTTTTACTAAAAGCGTCATTACTCAATATATTAACAAGAATTTTAACGATAGTAAAGCTTCAGGACCCGATGGCATTATAGGGAAAATCTTAACCGAATGTACCGATGAAATCGTTCCCTATCTTTTGGAGTTGGGAAATCGATGGAGATACACGGTAAACTACCAAAATCAGTGACCAAAGGTCGGATAACCTTGATTCCTAAAAAAGGCAGCCCAACAGATATAAATAATTGGCGACCCATTACGGTTCTCAATATGAGCTACCGAATTCTCAGGGGGGTTTGCCTCTAAAATTGAACCAATTTTAAACTTTAAACTAGGAAAAGAACAAAAAGGTTTCCTTAGGGGAGGAAAATTGCTGATATTTCTATTAACATAGGAACAGCTATTGAAATTGTTTGTAAAAGAGGCACTTATGGAGCTGTAATTGCTGTGGACTTTACGAAAGTATTTGACACAATACAGCATCGCCATATTTTTAGATCAATAAAAAAGTACTCCCCAAAAATATTTTAACCCTATAAGAGCTCTTTATATAATGGCACTTCAACTATTTCCTTAGGAGGAATAGAAAGTGAGTCTTTAATTTTAAAGAAAAGTTGCCGTCAAGACTGTCCGTTGGCCCCGCTTTTATTTATAACTGGCCTTATCGAATTATGTGATGCAATCACAAAAAATACTCAGGCTTTGGAGTAGACTTTGGCTCATCAAAACATATAATTGATATGTATGCTGATGATGTCACTCTAATGCTCGAAGCCAATGAGACGGATTGAAATAGTTCTGAATACTTCAGAGTATTTGAAAAAAGATCTGGGCTGATGATAAACATTAAAAAAACTTCAATTCTTCCTATTGGAAAATGGAACCCTGGTAATGACCTTAAAGTTTCAGGTTGCTCAATAAGGGGAAGCTTGGAGATTTTAGGAATTTCTTGGGATGCGATGGGCGCCTCTGAATCAAATTGGTTTAATATGAAAAAGCATATTAGCCATTCGATTCCACTGTGGAGAAAATTCAATCTCCAAAAGAGGATTGACTTTTACAACTTCTCGATTGTCCCATCTGTTATATATAAAGCTTCATCTCTGCCTTGGTTGGCTGAGAGAGCCATTGCCGAAGAACAAACATGGCTAAACCAACTATTTCATCGAAGTTATCTGAGCGCCTTAAAGAGACCAAGACAACAGTTAGGGGGAGGATTAAATTCACTCTCCAGAATTTTACCAAAAATATATCAAAAGCTTTTAATAGATATGTCAGCTCATCCCCACTCTGAGTGGCGCTCATTTTTTACATCAAGCGACGCTTTCACTTGGCTAATGTTAGGTACTGATTTATAAATGAAAAACTAGCAGAAATGTCCACCTTTTTAGCCTCCATACAAAAAATTATTTGGAAAGGCTCCCCTATTTTTACGTCAAGTTTTACAGTAGATATTGTGCGGCAGAATTGCAATAAAAAATATTATTTTAAAATCTTCTTGATCCAAAGAAACTAGAACTCATTGCACTGTCCAAAAGAATATTTACATTCCCTGATTTAGTCCACGAACCACTATTTAACAACGGTAAATTCTCCTTTCCCTTGAAGAGAGCTGCTATAAGGCATCAAGTGCCGGTACCCTGGCATTTAAGGATGTCCTTTGGATATGACACAGGAGAAGAAGCTGACCAAATATGCAACAAGTACTTGGAAGAATTAGACCTTCCAAGAACTTGGAAGTCACGTATAATGTGCTCTGTGGCAAAGGTTTGGGATGGAAATAAATTTACAGCGCAGTTCCAAGTTTCTTCTGGTTGTATATTCTATAATACACCATGCAAAAACTGTGGACTATTGTATAATAGTACTGTCCATGCTTTTGCCAAGTGCCCAGTTCTTGACATCTTGAGGGAGTTTGTCACTCTAAACGTCAAAGGGGTCACAAATAAAATCGTGCCTGCTCTACTTCTATTTGGGCTAAACTCAAATCCCAGAAGTGCTTCAAAAACCCGTGCTTTGGAGATTTCTCTATCAAGTTGCAGAAGTTATATTGCACAGAGGTTAACACTCTATGAACATGTTTGCTCCGAGGACTTGAGGGCCATTTTTATTGCAACAGCAGCTCGATACTCGAGTTTATCTATAAAGATACCAAAAGTGGGCTCGTCGTCATGGAATTTTGCGGGAGATTTAGTGCGGTTTTATCCTTCTTGTTGTCAGAACCATTTACGGTTTTTAAACATTTAATTAAGTTTAACCAGAGGTTTAAAAATTACAAAAATTAGTAGGCCATATCCCTTCACTGTTTGGATTTTTCTTAGAGATTCCCTGTGTAATGATAGTATTGCCTTCTCATGTTTTCCCAATCTTCAATCTTGCCGCCGTGGATATCCTGCAGTTACCTATGGAGATCTCTTCGATCTTTGGGTTCGAGGGAAACCAAAACTGGGTGGCAATCATCACCTTTGACATCACCGTCACCATGAGGAAGATATGAAAGTTTCCAAGGATCTGGGTTGGAAGGAGCCAAATGCTTTTTGTACTTGTTTTTGCTGTTTTTAGATATTTTTAATCTTGATAAACTTTTTTAGTAGGTGCCTACAATCGTTGTGAGATGTTTGTATTATTTTAGATAGATTTGTTAGTAGATTTGGCTTTAGTTTAGGGTCTTAATTTTAAACTATAACGTTTATTTATATATAATATATATGTAACTAGAGGCATATATACACTCAGAGAGTGCAAACCTCAGCCATCACGGGGTCCTTATGAGCCTTCTGAGGCGGATTTTCACGACTGGGGCGGCGTAGAGGGACGGGGGAGGGTTCCCCTCGACGGAAATTCCGAGAGGAAGACACTCCCGGCACCAATTTCACCAGCACAGCGACATCTATTGGCAGAGTAGGCTAACTTGAATATTTATTAGTATTTAGCTCATTTTGCATCTTAATTCTGCACTCAGAGATGCCAAAATTAAATCATTGTTCCTTTTGTCATTTCCACAACTCCACAAAGTTTCATCCGAATCCGTTCCGTACTTTTTGAGTTATCCTGCTGACAACAAACCCACCAACCAACCAAACCAACGCCAGTGAAACACATACCTCCTTCGGCGGAGGTAACTACCTAAACGAATAAAGTCTCTTTAAAAAAATCTATACGTCCTTTCCGGGGACAAAAAGCTTCTTCTTTTTCGTCTGGGGAAATAAATGGAAGGTTACCGAGATTGCTCACAAAAGGAAAAATAGTTATATGAAAGGAAATTGGACAGAAATAAGCCATCAGAGACCCTTATAACTTTTCTCAACCAATCCTATAGAATTTTATCGGAGTTTTAGCTCAAGAAATGAAAAAGGAGCATATCCTTCGAGTCGCATTGTCTAAATTGATGCAATTTTACAATGACGTACAGCATGCTCTTGTCGGCTGTTCGCTGGTTGCTATCTTGAAAAGTTCTTCCATCAATTTGAAGGGACTGGAGAACGTTGCCAATAAGTGTATGTAAAAGCAATTGTTTTATTTGGCTTTTAAAAAGCAATAGATTTCGCTCTCCTAAAAGCAAGGCAATTGACTTTTCTTTGTCAAACTGCAAAGCCTACATTGCGAGTTGTTTGTGAAAAAGGGAAAGCTTAATCCCAAAATCCTTCGTTCTGCAATATATATATATATATATATATATTTATAATATATGTCTCATAAAAATTTCTAATTTTTTGTAAATATTTTTAAGAAAATATCTAAACGATTATATTAATAAAAGAGAGTCGTCCTACTAGTTTTTTAATTTTATATAAGATTTTAAGTCATGAGGTCCATAATAAAATCACAAAATGGATATTCAAATATATATTTTTTCTATTAGATATTTCATAAAATTTGAATGAATAAAATTACACGTTAGAAATAAGTGCCAAAGATAAACATAAATGATATTCCTCTAAAAAAACACATGTTTGAAACATTTAGCAGCTTTAACTTAAACATTATTTATGTGCAATAGTTGAAAAATACACTAAGAACGTCATACTTTTTTCACCTTAATATATTTCCATTACAAATATGTGGTTACTTCAAAGGATTTTCTTTTTTTCCTTCCTTCTTTTTTTACTTTATATTGATTTAAAAGTTTTTGCAACAAAATAGTATTTGCAAGCTATATAAGTACATTTGATGAAGGGTCACCATACCATGTAGGTGCTTCCAATATATTGTATTCGGAGCAAATAAGAAACGAATTCCAAACTTCAATCTCCATGTATGAATGATGCTATCCCCCACAAACAAAAACTTTTCTAAGATTGAGATGATTATTACAAAAATCCTACTCTTCATCTACGCGGCGCGGTCCACAAATAGAGCGATCCCTACTAGTCTCGATACTTGGATCGACGAGGAGCTACTGCTTTTAAGAAACTTTAATGAAAAGGATTATAGTAAATTCTAGTGCCCAGCCTTCTCCTTGGACATATATTTTTTGTCCTTTCCGTTTTTACCTCCGCCGAAGGAGGTATTGTTTTCACTGGCGTTTGTTGGTTTGTTGGTTTGTTAGTTTGTTGGTTTGTTGGTTTGTCAGCAGGATAACTCAAAAGTACTGAACGGATTTGATGAAATTTTGTGGAGTTGTTGGGAAGTGCCAAAAGAAAGAAGTTATTAAATTTTGGCATCTCTGAGTGCAGAATTAAGGCGCCAAATGAGCTAAATCTACTAAATTTTCAAGTTAGCCTACTCTGCCAATAGATGTCGCTGGCTGTGAAATTGGGTGCCGGGAGCGTGTTCCTCTCGGAATTTCCGTCTAGGGGACCCTCCCCCGTCTCTCTACGCCTCCCCAGTCGTGAAAAATCCGCCTCGGAAGGCTCATGACGGCGGAGGTTGGCTCCTCTGAGTGTATTATGCCTCTAGTTTTACATTGTTTTTTTATTTTACGAAGTACGTAATTTATATTTTTTTCAGCGTTTTTATGATATGTTTCATGTCCTTTAACAGTACTCTCCCCCATCCCTACAGATGTGTTTTCCTAGAAAAACTGTAAATTTATTTCCTCGAAGATGTGACTAAATAATTATTAAAAAAATAAGTGTAAACAGAAAAAAAAAAATGCTGCAGTAAATCAAAAGTATTGCATGGAATCTATTTCCCATTCTAATATATAAACAAGTATTTCAAAAATTAATTCCAAGGTTTTTAATAAGAGTACGGGAGCTGCCGTCTCAAATTGGGATTTATAAAAACACAAAGACTTTGTAAAACCTGGCGGAACCGAAGTCTTCATGACCGTGTTGTGTTTTATAATACTCAATAATAAATGTTATAAATAGTAAGATTCGTTCCTTCAGTGGGCAAAAAAGTAATCAAGGAAGTGGAATTTTGGCTTATAACTTTATAGTACCAGATATTTTTTCTATATTGCTCTAAAGAAGCCACGTACTCAATTGGGAGGTGGATTGGCCTTATTGGAATATATTTAACCGAGGTGTTATATACCGTTTTTAAAGATATTTAATTAAGCCCAACGAACACTTGAGATGTTTTATTAATGATTCTTGTTTTGTAAAAACGATTTTTTGGAATTCATTTGGTATTCAGTAATATATATATTTTTTCGTTTCTATAGTGAATGTGAAGCAGCTCAAATAATTTTATGAAAATGAAAACCTTATTTTGATTCCAAAGGTATCAAAGTTTCAGGAAACGACCGGGTACCTGGCCCGGGTCCCGTTGTTTTTTAAGTGTCCCCCGGCCCGGTTGCCCGGTTATTTACACCGGGCCGGGACATCAATCTTTTTTTCTTTCGTTTGTCATTCATAAATTTAATAGGAAAATAATTACCATAAAAAAGTGAGGACGTTTTTTTTAGGAAGGAATTTTTGAAACACGAAACGCCATCACTTTTTTGTAAATTCTTTTCTAAAAGAAGTCGTCACTTTTTTTGCGGATTATTTTCTAAAAAAACGTCATCACTTTTTTGATATTATTTTCTAAAAAAAACGTCATCACCTTTTTTTGGAAATTCTTCACTTCAGAATGTCGAAGGAACGATAATATATATTATGTCCCGGCCCGGCTTGAATTTTTTTTGTGTCCTGGCAAAAAAAGGTGTCCCGGTTGTTTCCTGATAGATATATACGCTAAAACATTATTTTTATATAATTTAGCATCGTTACTCAACCAAATTTAAAGTTATATAGATTAGTTATTAATATTTTGTCAAATATACAAATATTTTGTACAAAACAATTAAAGTTAAGATAATTTAATATGAAATCATAGAGCAATCTCAATTCCTGTTGTGAGTCAGCAGTGAGTGTCATAGATGATAATTCAAATGATTGCTTCCTTTGTTATTAAATAGTTTAGACAAACTCACACAATGATTGAGGTAATTGATATTTTTTAAATCTTATTCTTTGTTCTTAAATGTTGACATCATAAAATTTATTTATTTTTATTTCTCTCTATCTCTCAAAATCCTTTTTCATGAATTACAATGTCTTTTATAAGGTGCCCACAAGAAATGAAACAGTAAAATACGATTTAGAAGGAAATGACCCAAGATAGAAAATGAAGTCTTAAGAAAAAAAGCACAAATGCATGGGTAGGCAAGTATTTGAATGAAATACAACTAAGTATTGATCAAATATTTTTTTTCTTATATAATTAAGTAAACAATGGCAATTTTTTTTTGTTATTATATAGATACTGATTTCCTAGTAGTTGTTATTTAACGAGCAAATATTTAACACTAGAAAGACGGATGAAGTCAATTTGATTGTATTTTTTACTTTAGAAGCTAATAGCTTAAAAGTCAATAATCTAATTATGATTCAAATTTTATGATTTTTAATTATTTCACAAATAAGGTTTTATCACATATCTAATAATTAATTCATTTAAAGTCATATAATTTGAAGCTTTCCGATCACTGACGTTTAAGTTATAAGTTTTTAGAGTAAAAAATAACAGTCAAATTGTCTCTTTCTAGTGTGGACATTTTTCATGCGCCATCTTTTTCCTTTTCTATGTTGGGTCATTTCTTCCTTGGTCCTTTTTTCTTTGGCTATTTCATCCTAGACCGTATTTTCTTTGGCCATTTTTTCCTAATATCCTTTTATAAACAATATATATATATAATAATATTTTTATCAAAATTGATAAAACGAGTTATACTTTTTGTCACTTTTGATGATACCTGAGAGGAAACTCCATATCATATTCAGCTGTGAGAGCATAATAACATTTTTTTAGGGCTGAAGAAGTTATCTGCAATAAGTAAATCGAAGCAGAGGATATATTATGAAAATTTTAAATATTTAGGTATGTACATACATTAAATCTATTTAATTAAATATGGTAAACTTCTTACGAGTGATTCTAGATTCTGTTTTGTGAGGTGGAAACACTTATATTGTAGTAAAAGAAAACACATTCTCCCAGGCTTTGCCTGTTTATCAAACCTCAAGGGACGATAAAAGTCCCTCCTATCCCCTCTGAAATCCATACAGAATATAGAAAGCTGCTGTAATGTTGAACACATTTATTTCAAATGATATTAAGAAGAAATGGCTCAGGAAAATACAGCTAGGAAGAAATGCCCCTAGAAAAATGAACTATGAAGAAATAACCCGAGATTAAAAAAGGAAATGATGACGCATGATTAATGGTCAAAATATTTTTTTTCTCATAAAAAAATAAAGAAATCATTATTTACTAAGTTTGAAATAGTAAAAGTATTGCTCAACACTTAGTTGTACACCATTGTAATATTTGCCCATCTAAGCATTTGTGCCATTTTCCTTTTATATTTTGGATAGTTTCTTCCTGGTCCATTTTTTCTAGGGCCATTACTTTCTTTGGCCGAGTTTTTACATATTTCAAATATTTATTTTTTAAAAATTGTAAAATGAATTATACAATTAAATTATACCTCTACAATAGTGCAAAACCCTCCAGATTACATCTCGACGCCCAAGCCCCAGCATTTAAGTTGCTTTTCATCCTGAGATAGAGAGTACATATCTTCGAAGCCTTGGGATTTGTAACAACGATCAACAAGCTTTATTTCTGTATTAATTTATCTCAGATAATCCTAAGTGTTAAAAGATATACATGCAAAATAGATTATTATATTAAACACTAGCGAATGTTACCCGTCGTTGCCCGGGATTTTCCAATTTGATAATTGTCTGGAACGAAAAAAAAAATCACACAAATAATTTTAGTGATGTCATCGCATGTGACTTTTCATATTAAAATAAGTTCCTTAAAAAGTAGTCATTGGGTCTTCATTGCCATTTTTTCCGTTTTGTATTCCTTAAGGCTGGGAATTTAAACATTGCGCAAAGAAGAAATCACACGAATAATTTCAGTGAAATCATCGAATGTGACTTTACATAATAAAATCATTTCCTTAAAAAGTTGTCATTGGGTCTTCATTGCCATTTTTTCCGTTTTGTATTCCTTACGGCTGGGTATTTGAACATCGCACAAGAAGAAATCAAACGAATAATTTCAGTGAAATCATCGAATGTGACTTTTCAAAATAAAATATTTCCTTAAAAAGTTGTCATTGGGTCTTCATTGCCATTTTTCCCGTTTGTATTCCTTAAGGCTGGGAATTTAAGCATCATAAAAAGAAATCACACGAATAATTTCAGTGAAATCATTGCATGTGACTTTTCCATATTAAAAACAGTTCCTTAAAAAGTCGTCATTGGGTTTTCATTGCCATTTTTTCTGTTTTGTATTCCTTAAGGCTGGGTATTTAACATCGCACAAAGAAGAAATCACACGAACAATTTCAGTGAAATCATCGCAGGTGACTTTTCATATTAAAATCATTTCCTAAAAAGTTGTCATTGGGTCTTCATTGCCATTTTTCCCCGTTTTGTATTCCTTAAGGCTGGGAATTTAAGCATCATAAAAAGAAATCACACGAATAATTTCAGTGAATCATTGCATGTGACTTTTCATAATAAAATCATTTCCTTAAAAAGTCGTCATTGGGTCTTCATTGCCATTTTTTCCGTTTTGTATTCCTTAAGGCTGGGAATTTAAACATCATAAAAAAGAAATCACACGAATAATTTCAGTGAAATCATGCATGTGACTTTTCATATAAAAATCATTTCCTTAAAAAAGTTGTCATTGGGTCTTCATTGCCATTTTTCCGTTTTGTATTCCTTAAGGCTGGGAATTTAAATATCGTAAAAAGAAATCACACGAATAATTCAGTGCATTCATCGAATGTGACTTTACATAATAAATCATTTCCTTAAAAAGTTTTCATTGGGTCTTCATTGCCATTTTTTTCCGTTTTGTATTCCTTACGGCTGGATATTTAAAATCGTGCAAAGAGAAATCACACGAATAATTTCAGTGAAATTATCGCATGTGACTTTTCATAATAAAAATCATTTCCTTAAAAAGTTTTCATTGGGTCTTCATTGTCATTTTTCCGTTATGTATTCCTTACGCTGGGTATTTAAACATCGTGCAAAGAAGAAATCACACGAATAATTTCAGTGAAATTATCGCATGTACTTTTCATAAAAAATTTCTCATTGGGTCTCATTGTCATTTTTTTTTTTTTCCGTTTTGTATTCCTTAAGGCTGGGTATTTAATATCATAAAAGAAGTTATTTTAAAGTCATTTCACATGGAACATAGAGTGCCGAATATATGTATGGTAGCGCTGAATATCAGAGCATTTGTTTGATCCCGTTGATGGGGGAAAATAGCAAAAACTTAAGAGAGAGTACGACTTCATATATTTATCAAGAAAAGTTAAGAGTGGTTAACATCACTCTCCATCTCTAGGCATTATTAATTTGATTAGCGCGATGTTGTGTTATAAACAGTTGTTATTTTCCACAAAGTTTAAATTTGGGGGGAAAGACAGGGACATAAAACTACAACTAATTTTAAGTAATCATATGGAAAACAAATTTTCCAGGAAACACTCAAAAAATAAAATACGTTTTTAAAACCTAAGTCTCCTCCACAGAAATTTTGTCAAAATCTAACGTGGCAATTTAAAAAATCGACAAAAAACGGTTTGGTGCATAAAATAACATGGCGATGACGAATTTTCCGGAGATGGCAACCCCACTAAAACACTCCTGAGATCTCCAAACTATTCACTGAAAATTTCGTCATGATCTAATGAACCTTTCGGGAGATATAGGAAAACGAACGAACGAACGAACGGAATTCTTTTTTTTATAAGTATAGATTAGACATGAATATTCAAATCATAATTCAAGAATATAAATCTCGCAAAGCTTTGCAAGTTTTATTGAAAAATTAAAGCTTCTTGATGGATCAAAAGGAATAAGATACCTAGGCATGAACCAACTACATTGACCCATCCAAGACATTTAGTATAATTTAATAAGGATTTAATTGATAAAAATTCATGTAGTTAATCATGTAATTTCCTTGTGAATAAACATTTGATGCAAGTTTAATACTACATATATGGGGGTTTCCGGGTTAAATTATTTTATTCGGTTATCGTATACTAAAGTACAGAATAAAGCAAAATGAAAAACACACTTAAAATACCGATATTATAATTAAAATTAAATCGGAACTAACGTCATGTAAAAAATCTATATATATAATTTCTAAATTTAAAACTCTTTTTCAGATAAATCAACATAAATATGAAATGAAATGAATAACACAAGACCGGCCAGGGGTCAATTTGACCCCCATTCTAACTTTCCGATGTTAATATCTTTTTTGTGTTTTGCATGCTTTTCATCAAATTTCACAACTTTTATTTATTTCTATATGAAAATGTACACAGAAAAAACAGACTGCTATCTCGATTAGTTTTCAAGATATAGAATGTACATTCTCGGTAGAGGGTCATTTTGACCCCCAATTGTTAAAAGTGTCTTATACTAACGTCAAGATACACAGAATGTCGCGGCGAAAGGCTCTTGATAGTAAACGCATTCTAGCAATTCTGGCAACTACGTCCCCCGCGGACTCTGATAAAGAAAGTTGTGACTCGAACAGTGAAAAAGAGTAGGACCCACAACTTGAAGGTCGTTCGAGTGAATCTTCAAATCATGATGAAAAATATTTTTATTGTAAGAATATGTTTGATAAGATTATTGTGAGTAACATATAAACTAATCAAATACAAAACAAATAGCTAGTCCTGAACTCCTAGTCCTATCTAGACACTTACGAACAAATTTGGACGGTCAATCCCAGCACGGAAGAACGTATAGGCAGACATGCCAGTAAGTTCAGTAAAACTTGCTCAGAAGCTGACCAATAAACAGTCTAGCATTGTTGTAAGTATTATCATAAGATATATTATCTTCATAAATCATATTTTGGGCAATATATATGATAATCACTCAAACAGAATCTACACAATATAATTTAATAATCACTTACATGTTCCATAGAATATGTTAGCTATTTGTAATATGGGGGTCAACCTGACCCCCATGGCCTAGGAAGGAGTAGTAGTGATGATGCTGACCGTTCCAGTGTTAAAAGGTTTTTATAGATATCCTGATACTTGCATCCGATGTATTGAGACGTGTTTGAATTTGTGGGATTGGGAGGATCTGTGTTAGAGCTTATCCCTTTAAAATGGTCTTTGAGGAAACCAGGGTGGTTTGATGTGAGTTCCGAAAATCTTCTCGGAATTTTCAGAATCTCCTCTTTTGAATGGGTATCACAATTCAAATATTTCTATATAGTAAGAGAATAATAGTATATTCCAATGATGTCATCAAAGTTGGTATCGTTTTTTATTACAATGATGTCATTAGAAGTTTATTTGGGTTGTTAATTTCTTTAGTCACTCTACTGATATGTAAACCATAGATAATATAGAGTGTCAAAGTATCGACTGGTAGCACTGTACTGGTAGCGGGGGTGCTTTCTGATGGGAAAATACAGCGACAGAAAGAACGGAAGAGAGAGTGGGACCCTATTTTGTATCTTAGTATATGGAGTGCGATAATGCCAATTCACCGCTTCTTATGATTTGGTTAACAAAGATGAATTTCATTCTCTCTTTAGTTCTTTCTGCCGCTTTCTTTCTTCAACAATGGAGACCTAACAAATACCCCGAACTTCAGTGCTACCAAAGGTTGCACTCTCTATTCTCTATTATATAATATATATTAGTTCAGGTGCTAAATGCCTTTTTCCTAAACTTCCATTCAAATAATACTTATTTTTCCTAGATCCCTTCTTGTCATTATCATAAATTTAGACAAATAGCATCGCCTCTTTTTTCCCCCTTTGAGATCCTCTCTTTTTAACATAACAATTACAGCAATAAATCCCTCCTTTATACAATATAAAAACTTTCCTCTCCTTCAGGTCCCAAAAATGTCTTTCCCTGAGTGAAGTAAGTACTTTAAGAACTAAAATAATAACTATCAATCATTACCTTTTAACATAACCCGATACAATATTTACCCACTTATCCAAAGTCATTCCTTTTTCCAAGTATGTCATATGTATCATTTATTTACACAAAAATATATACATTTATTTTGAGAAAAATAAGCACTTTTTTAGGGAGAATCAACGTAATATATGGAAGTAGAAATAAGTGCTTAAATATTAATAAAAGAAGTTTTCCTTCTACCAATCATTAGATGTTAGAGAAAAAGAAAACATGTCATTATTTTTGGAAGGCCACTAACTAATTAATCTCAAGGGGAATAGACTAAGCGACCTAATTAAACCCCAAATAAATAACAGATGAATACACTCAGAAGCTTTATTCCATGTTGGTTATTAGTATAGATAATTTTGATAAATTTATAGATTTTAATACAGTTCCAATACGTTTCCTTGACACTGTTATGAGAAGCATCTTTTCTGAAACTCCTAAAGCAGACAATCATATGTACAAAACGGGTATTTAAGCATGGATGATGCCTCTGGTGAATTATCCCCCCTCCCTTCTTTGGAAAGCCCTAAACTCTAGTTGGATCAGTCAAATGTGAGTAAGGGTCAGATGGGACATAACTATGAGTAATGATTAGCGTTGTGTCGGTCCTAGAAAAGGACCGAGACTTCGGTTACGTCAGTACAGACCAGTCCCTTTATTTTTTATTTTTTTCTTCTCCTTTATTGTTTAGATAATAGATATAAAATTATATAAAATATAATATATAAGTAAAATAACATTATAGTTTATAATAATAAAAATCTAAACAAGAGGTATAACATAAAACATATCATACGGGTAACTATTTATAATATTTAACAATTTTTTTCATAATTTTAAAATTATTTCTGATTTTGAAGGATAAAATTTGATGACGTTCCCCGCAAAACCCATGAATCCTCGGAGACGGAGGGGATCTTGAGAGTGAGGGCGGCGTATCGGGCGGCAGCAGAGATCATCACGGACGAAGAATAGACGGTTTGATAGTTTCTTTTTTTTTGTCAAACAACTCGCTATGTAAGCTTTGGAGTTTGATAGAGCAAACTCCAGTGCCTTACTTTTAGGGGAATTGTGTCCTTTTTTATTTAGGAGACCAAATAGGATCGTTGCTTTGGTATACTTATCGTCGTTGGTCTTAAGTCCCTTCACGTTGAATGACAGAAACTTAGTTAAAATTGTGACAAACGGGCAATCCACAATGCATGTTCAACGTCGTTGTACAGTTTGCCACAATTAAGGCAATGGAAGTCGAAGGATATACACCAGCAGAAATCTGCAACTGAACCGTGAATTTTTTACCGTCATAAATTCCAGAGAAGATTTGAGTATCCTAGATCTCCAGTCTTCGGAAAGAGAAAGCCGTTTCAAATGGACGTTGGCAATAGACTCGGCTTCCTCATAGAGCTTAACGACGACATTTTGAGTGCCATGGACATGGAAGTATATGCAAATGAGCTGCTCTTTCCAAGGGAAATCGAAAGCGTCCGTCCCC
>CP045893.1:1116558-1141163 GCA_013387185.1 Caligus rogercresseyi
AATGTCTTGACTCGCTAGTAGAGGAGATAAGCGCATGTAAAAAACATAAAAGGCAATTAGAGTATGAGATAAATTGAAACCAAAGTACAAAGCCTTTGCAGATTGGCCTGTCCATAACCTATTCAGGGAGTCAGGAAGATATCGAAGAATCTTTTAAGGAAACTTTGAAAATTTCGAACATTTTCATATAGAGTCGGGTCTACAAATAAAATTTTACAAAAACTCATTTAATGACAGATTTTAAGGTTTTATTTAATTTGAACGGAATTAAGGGTACAATATTTTAAAAAATTAGGAACATATAAACTTTAGATGGGAAAGGTGTTTGGGAAAACAGCAAACTTATAGAAGAATGTATACAAAAATCTACAGCTAATTATGCAAGGATTTTAAGGAGGGATATTATGTCGAGGATTTTTGTTTGGAACAATCTTATTTTACCAAAAACGACCCATATTTTAAAACTAACCCCATACTTCGAAAATATTTGCAAAAAAGTAAACGATTGTGTGAGGCTTTTTTATTCCCAAATGGACGACCTAAAAATATTTCGTGGAAGCGGATCCAGACTCCTAACAGATTGGGGGGCTAGGACTGCTTAACTTTGGTAGTTCTGGAAAGTTATCCTTTTAAGTGGTTCCGAAAAAATTACACAAAAGGGGAATATATTCTTCGAAAGCGGAATGGTACAATTGAGCAAAAAAGAGGCAAAGGACCTCATACAATACTAGAATTATCTCGAAAAATAAGTCCATTCTGGAAGGAAAATGAGTCCATATTTAAAGAGATAGCTGATAAACTTTTAGAGAAAATGGAGTGGCAGGAACCAGTTTTAGAAAATACAAGACTTAGATTTTAGTTCACACATCTATAAAGAAAAAGCTTGAGTGCGTGGGGATATTTTTGGTCAATATAACAACTTTACAGTAAACGAGAATCTAGAAAGGCAAGGCATTTTAAGCAAAGTTTGTTTTCGTACAAGGGAAGTCGGACCGAGGAATTGTTTTTATAATTTCATAAAAATGTCAAGTAATAGTTTTATTCGGGGAGTTACAAGATAAAAAGTCGAGCAGGTGTTTCCTGACACAGATAGAGAGAAGGAAGGAAGAATATGGAGTGAAAACTCCAGTTAGTGAAATAATCAAAGCCTACGTTCATATGATCTGAACTTCTCCCTATCATGGTTGAAGTACAGAGTTGTGACGAATACTTTGTCCTTGGGAGCCCTATATGGAAGGACTTTGGAGGAAAGGACTTGTTTTCTTTGCAAGGAAGCAAGGGAAACGCAAAGACACTTCTTGATCGAGTGCTCATATGTTGCTCGTATTTTAGGGCACTTGGTGACTATTTTTTACGAGGTTTTTAATTTATTATTGAAACCGAGAGAGTTTGTTTTCTTTATGTGGGTCCCCATCAAAACAAAATAAATTTTATAACTTCAAAAATACAATTTTACATATATAAATTTCGATCTGCCAAAGTTGCCCCCCCCGGATGATTTTATGAGTATATTTGATGATTTTATAACATATGTGATGCGTTGTGAGTTATGTAAATTTATTTGTTACCGATGTAATTAAATGTTTACATGAAATATAGTTGTATAGTATATATAAATATATTATATATATATATATAAATATATATATATTAGGGTTGTTCTTATTTTTCAAATGTTTGAAATGTTAGCAACATTGGGAATTTCTTTTCTTGGTGATAAAAGAAGACGACATACAAAGTTTGAACAAAATCGGTCAACATTACGGGGTTGCACAACGAGGTCAAAGTTTTAAAAATTTAGTAAAAATATAGTTTTACGCAAATTTCTTGAAAATGGTGGGCGTTATAGACTTCAATAATATTATTAATTTAAAAGAAATCTAATTTACTACCTGACGTATTGTATGTTTTTTAATAAAACACAGTTTTCTGTAAAAAAAAAGAAAAAATGGAGTGTGTAATATTAGCATATTTCATAGCTTTTTTGTATCAATTAACTTCACTTGCCTGTAGAAGATGACTTGTTCGCTTCAGAGTAAAATAGTATTTTTAAGTTTAGTAAACCTTTGGATGATAAATCTAAAAATGACCTTGGTTGCATTTTATCAATTCAGAATTTAGTACAATCTGAGTTTACATCATATGATTCAGAGCCTGTATTGACCTATAAGAAATCGATTATGAAAAAAAAATAATAATGTGTTTTTTAGATTTGCGTCAAGGTATCCTCTCAAAATTTTACTTTGTCTCTGACGCATTTATAATCCATATATGCGTCATTTTGTACGCGAGATATGTTTTTTATGTACATATAACTCTCTACTTATTAAATTGACATGATTTAGTATACCAAAATATTAAAGCTGGTTTACCAAGCTTTCATTTGATATGTTTGGTGTTCTAAAAATTGCTATACTTTAAGAGAAATAAGCAAATACATTTTTGCACGTACTCTCCCAAAAAATTGATCTTTTGATATGAGAATATACAATTACCGCTTGGCAACCACTGTTACTTGGATAGAAAGAGAAAGAAAAAAGAGAAGCGAGAGATGTGAACCAAAATACTCTCTCGCTTCTCTTTTTTCTTTAATATTTTAGTATTAAACCTAACTATAACCTAACTATAAACATGAGTTTTTTTCTTCAATATTTAACATTGTTTCCTTTATTTTTCTACGTCCGATAGTCAAGGCGATGATCCATTTATCGACAAATATGAGCAAGCCATATAAACTTTCTTTTTCCTTAGTATGATAAGTTGCTTTGATCAATGAATGGTTGCAATGGGATTCCATTTAAAGGATTTGTAAATGATATGGATCGAAGTCCATGAAAAAAGACAAAAGAGTGTTTTAAGAATGCCATTCACTTCTCTCATTCACTTTTCAAAAGCACTATTTCAAAAAAAAATCCTGAACTATGATAAGACAAAGATGGACCACTGCGTTAATAATGCCCAAACTAAAAAAGGGGGCGTGTGATAAAGGAGCATGTGACGAAAAAGCGTGCGATTAAGGCGTCGGCGAAGATAATACAAACAATATGTCTAAAGCTTTTAAATAAAGCTTATTCCCTTCATCTGAACTTTTGTGTCCAATATAAACAAAGTAATTTGATCTACGTCATCGTTAGCTGATCATAGAGATATAATCTATCTCTATGATCAGTTTACGATGACTTAGATCAAATCACTTTGTTTATTTTGAACCATAGAGATATAAAGATATAGAGAGCTGATTCCCTTCAATAGCAGAGAAACAGCGTTCAGCTGTATTCTGTGTGTCCAATATAAACAAAGTAATTTGATCTACGTCATCGTAAGCTGATCTTAGAGATAGATTCTATCTCTAAAATCAGCTTACGATGACAAATACACAAATACGAATGAAGGGAATAAGCTCTCTATATGTTTTATCTCTATGATCAGGGCAGATAGCTTGGAAAGATTTTCATTGAGTCTCTTTTTTCTTTTTGTCCAGCAGATGTCGCTTTGGGATTTAAAAAATATGACTTCATACCGGGATGTGGGCTCGATCTCATTCATCAAATCCACTTAAATAATTGCATTCACAAGTACTACTTTTTAACTTACTTTCACGACGATAATGAATATTTCTAGGTATAAGGCAAGTGCATTAGAAAACATTTGAGTTTACTTCAATGTTCTATAGATAATCTAGGAGGATAGGTTTCATGTAAAGTATCGAGAGCAGAGTTCCGCGTAGCAATACAAATAATAGACACGACAATGTTATTAAATCAATTGTTTAAGTCTA
This sequence comes from Caligus rogercresseyi, assembly GCA_013387185.1. Classification (NCBI taxonomy): domain Eukaryota; kingdom Metazoa; phylum Arthropoda; class Copepoda; order Siphonostomatoida; family Caligidae; genus Caligus; species Caligus rogercresseyi. The sequence continues at coordinate 1,120,337 of CP045893.1, forward strand.
TGTCACTAATACGTCACAAGGGTATTTGATATATCCCAAAATTCCTACGTATTTATTTACTTAGCTGCATCAACGCCTCTAGCGGATAAATAAAACGAAAGAAGGCCAGGAAATAATCAAAAATAAGAACAAAAAGTTCTTGATGCGCCACTTTCCTTTAAAACTTTAAATATGCCTACTAATAAATTTTATGAATCATGTCTTAAATAAACAGATTCTACCTCTTTTAAGAAACGTTGCAATGAAATAAATTTATTTATTGGCGAATAAAAACATCCATGTAACATGTTTATTCGTACTCTATAACTGAATATATGCTTACCGAAACGATGAAGTGTCTGTTCCTATGATGAATAAAACAGTTGACTGCTCTTCAAGAACCTTGTAGAACTCATTGATTTGCTATCCAGGAAAAATTCATATCCTGAATATATAATGCAAGATTTCCATTTGGAGTCCATTGACGACGGATCTACTGTAAAATAAATATAATAATAGTAATAATAATATGTATAATAAAATAATCCTGTTTTGATAAACATACAAAACAAGATTAAGGATGTTAAGGCATAATAATTAAGCTTATTTAATTCTTTTTCATTAAAAAGTATTATATAAGAATTAAGATTTTTATTATTCTCATTAAACAAACATTTTGTTTGTTTGTCTTTTTATAAGAAGATGCATAATCTCTCATACATGCATATATACGTGTGTATAAGAAGCTCTGCAATCTTAAAGGGATATATGGTGAAGAATAAAAAACTTTTTGAAACGGACACACAAATTTCCATCCTTTTTCAATTCAAATAACTAATCTCATTTCCGCTCGCTTGCAAAAGTTTTTTCAATAGGGCCCTTCCATCTTTTATTTTATTGCTTTTTATATGACAATATGTAAAAATACTTTGTCCTTATTTGATGTTGTTGTTTCCTCCGGAATCATTGTTGTTTTTATGTTGCCTTGGATCAATGGGGTAATTAGATAAAGTTTCAAATACAAATAGAAAGATACATTCATCTATTAAATCATGTTGACCTTGGCCTTGGAAATAAGGGACCCTCTCCACGAAACAGGGCCTTAGATAGTGTTTTCCTTTAAAGCACGTATTTGGTTGTATTTCTATCTTTATATTGAATGGATGCAAATACAAATAGGAACGAGAGATATAAAGAGCTTATTCCCTTCAATAGCAGATAACATCGTCGTTCAGCTGTCGCCATTTCCCAAACTAAACAAAGTAATTTGTACCTCGTCATCGTAAGTTGAACATAGGGATATAAAGATTTGTTACTATTGGACATAAAAACCTATTCCTCTGAAGACTCCATTAAGCCCTCTATGTCTATATATCTCTATGGACAAAGAAGGGAAGGAATACATTATTATTACAATCCTTGAACCGGCAAAGTCTGAAGTTTTAAGTAATAAGGTAGAAATGACAAAAATACCAGTGACGTCATCTTAAAATGATGACATCTCTGGAGAGCATTTATTACTGGATTTTCTTTTTAAATCACACGACACCTCGTATGTTTCATCGAATAGGATCGCCATTTTAAGTCTCTGTATGTATTCAAATAGTTCTTTAAGTGGACCCAGGTAAACCAAAGGAAAAAATAGCCACTAATAGCTTTAAAGACCTTTTTAAAGTTTAAAAATCATTGGATCCTTGTCACAATTGAATTCAACGTATATTTGTGAGTGAAAAGCGAGGATCAATTCTATTAAAAATGCCTGCTAACAATAATATTCCTACAATTCTTCATTTCTTAGCTCTGGTCCCTCAATAGAACTTCTTTCATATACATTTGAAAAATACAAAGAAAGAAATTGTAAAGGAATAAAATTAAATTCATCACAATAGAGGCCTACTTTGTGAACTATTGTATAAATAATATTTATTTAGATTCTAATAAACAGACTCTTACTAAATTAAGTGCAATATGGATATATATAATATATATATAACACATGGGCTGAAAAGTTCCGGGCCTAACAAAGAAAACACGTTTTTTGTTCAAAATTAGCTTTATCATCAACGTAATCTCCATCAAGAGCAATGCGATCATTCCAGCGCCGCTTTAACATTTCAATACCACTTTTGCAGAACGATCTATCTTTTGCCTCTAAATAGGTCTCAGTTTCTGCGACAACCCCTTCATTCGTGCAAATTTCTTACCGGCGAGCATTTTTTCAGGTCTGCGAACAGCCAGTAGTCGCTGGGAGTCAAATCTGGCGAATACTGTGTATGTGGGAGCAACTCGAAGTTAAATTCACGTCATTGTTTGGATTGACTTGTGAAAGGGTGCGTTGTCTTGATGAAATAAAAAAAATATTGCCATATGTGGGCGTTTCGACCTTCAGCGCTCCAATAACGATATATAATAATATTCACTGTTGATGGTATTTCATTTTCTCAAGATAGTCGATGAATATTACACCACCCACATCCAAAATACCGGGGCCATAACTTTCTAGCCGATTGCTGTGCTTTCGGGCACTTTGGAAAGTTCACGGTTGTTGTCCGCTCATATGACGATCGTTTTGATTCCGGAGTGAAGTGATGGATCCATGTTTCATCCATTGTGACATATCAACGTAAAAAATCCGGTTTGTTACGTTTAAACATGGCCAAACACTGCTCAGAATCATCAACACTTCCTGTTTTTGTTCAACAGTTATCAAACGCGGCACCCACTTTGGACAGAGCTTTCTCATAGTCAAATGTTTATGCAATATAAAGCCAACACGTTCTTTGATATCTTTACGATGTCAGCTAACTCACACAACTTCACTTTTCGATCATTCAAAACGATTTTGTGGATTTTTTTGATGTTTTCTGGTGTTACCGCCTCATTTGGACGTCCACTACGTTCTGCGTCATTGGTGTCTCTACGACCACGTTTGAAGTCAGCAAACCAACGTTTTGTTGTTGGTTCTGATTGAGCGGAGTTCCCATAACACTTTTCAAGTCATTGCTTCGATTGAACGGTATTTTTCCCCATTAAGAAGCAGTGTAAATTTAAAACACGAAATTGTTTTTGATCCATTGTTTTGAAAATAACAACAGCAGCGTCACTCTTAGCACAATAACTCAAAAACTAATGAATAGAATATCATGAAATTTTAACAGCTGTCTTTTGAAGGTTAGTATTAACTGATAAAAAGGTTATTACAATAAATACCGCCATATATGTGTTAGGCCGGGACTTTTCAGCCCATGTGTTATATAGGTATATATAAATATATATGTAGTTTAAAATTTGTAATAATCCTGAAATTTTGAATGACTACAAATGTAGAAATTATTTACCTTTAGAACGGATTTTGTGAGCCAAGAAACTATTATTTTGCAGCTTATTGCACTAGACAAAGAGAGGACGCCATTGATGTAATAATGACAAGCAAATCAGCCCATTTTATATGCAAAACAAAGCTCTAATTACAAAGACATCTGTGGCGCCTTCAATATATTAAAGCTTCATCTTAGCAGTAGTGTTTTCACAGAAATAATTTGTTTTTTTTAAAGTAGTTTAATTAATATTTTCGAACACTTGATTTATCAATACATTAAACTTGAAGTTTTATGGTCCCAAGTCAAAGATAATAGATAACTACAAGATGCACAGAACACTATGGTTAGATTCCTCTGAATAAAAAGAAAAACTGAAACGTCACACTTGACGTCACATTTTCGATTTGTTATGATTTATGGTATAAAAATATCTATATTATCTTTCTTTTCTCTCATTATCTTCCTGTCTGTTTGATAAAAAGGACTACTACTTTTATTAGATATACAGGCAAATCGTCTAAGTGATGACGTCACATTTTTTTGATTTTTATTATTGGAAATATCCCTCTTTATTTACATGAGTTCTGCCCCCCTGGTCCTAAGTAATCTATAATTCATTAATCTCTATCCGTCTGTATGTCCGCACGCTATCTCCTCCACATTTATGGTCAGATTTGAACTTTGAAGGTACCTCTGGAATCCTTGGGTCAAGACGGACCTAATAAAACTATTTGCAGAGTGATGGGACCAGAATAAAGAGAAAAAAATCAGACCTTGTCTGATTTGAACTACTACTTTTCAAGGTAAAGAGAGGAAAAAGAAAAGGAGGAGGAGTAGTTAGAGAAATAAAAAAAGAAAAAAGCATGGGCGCCGTAGGCGGCCAAATATGCGAGTAATATTAATATTAATAATAATAAATAAAGTGAATATTTCCATTTCAATTATCACTGGTTCAACTCTATGTAAGTATAAAAGCCTACATCAAATAGAAATGGTATAAAGTCTTTTTGTTTTAGTATGAGAATACAAGCCATGTGGTTTTTTAATTTCAAATGAAATGTAAATATAGCATAAAAGTTCCTCAACAGTCTTTCTCAAAAAAATTATATTTCACACGTTTAAATTCTTGAGTGCAAGTTTTTTTACGTATTCGTAGGCTTATTGAAATAAAGTTTTTTAAATAAAGTTTTTTAATCCTTACACGTTTACGTAAATGATGTTCATGTTTGAGTTATGGAGCTCAACATATGTGTCTTAATCATAAAGAAATATTAGAGGAATATTTCATACATTTATATTCTAACCAGAGTAGGTACGTCACGCGGTTTCTCGCAGAGAATTCTTGAAAATGAAAGGCTTCGTGTTCCCTTCAATGTTGCATTAACACCTTCAATTTGACACATACTGTAATAATATGTATAACTCATATGCATACACCTCTCTACTCTTGCTCAGGCAAGACTCTTTGCTTATGTACATCTCTTATTCTTGCTCAAGCAAGACTCTTTGCTTGTGTACATCTCTTTACTCTTGCTCATGCAAGACTCTTTTGTGTATATTTCCCCCTCCCTAATTTTACTATAAAAGGGACTGACTCCTTATATTTGGGGTCTTCACTCCTTGATCTACATTGAAGTAATAAAGATCATTTGGTTTCAATATTCTCCTTGTCCAACTTTATTCACACCATCCGAGGATATCACAATAGGATCGGTCACATAACATCACATGGCGCAGTCGGTAGGATACGAACCTACGCAAACGGTAGTTCTTAAAGACTAAGAATATCACATGGCGCAGTCGGTAGGATATCACATGGCGCAGTCGGTATTTTCTTAAGACCCTGCTTATCACACATACAATTGATTAATATTGTTGTTTCTTCTAAGAGAGCATATAAGCCAGCCATCAGTTTAGATCAAGTGGCACAACAGTTTTATGTATTAAAATATTTTTAGAAAGACCTCCATGAGGATCTTTGATTTTAATATATTAGATCTAATTCGTTATATGCCATCAAGGGAAGTGCAACACTTAATTTAAAAAAAATGATTTTAAAGTGTCGCTTTTAAGGACGAAATTATTTTTGGCATTTTATATGAGGTTATAATTTGCAGAGAGTAATTATGTTCTATAATTGTCGATTATGTCTTTTTCATAAACACAACTGCTTATAATATTTTTTAATTTAGTGTTGGCTGTTCTTATATATATATATATATATCAGACTTGTTGACGTTCTCGAAAAATTGTCGTTCGTCGTTCGTTTGTCGTTCGCCAAAAGTTATCGTTTGTCGTTAATTTTAAATTGAATTGTTCGTCGTTCATCTTTCGTTTGTCGTTCGCCATTCTAAAAAAGTGATGACGTTTTTTTAGAAAAGGAAATTTGTCCTATGAAAATTATAAATCTTTCACTTTTTTTGGCGCCAAAAACAAACGACAAACGATAAGGAGTTTTCCTTGTCGTTCGTCAAAAACTTTATCGTTCATTGTTCGCGAACGACAAACAAATGAACTACAAATCAACAAGTCATATATATATATATATATATATATAGAGAGAGAGAGAGAGAGAGAAATAGAGATAAGAGATAAATATTGTCAACACCTTTATTGCTTCAACAAATTGTGGTCATGAAAATCTTTTATCCGGTAATGTATTTTCAACATTTAAAAAGTCCAAAGTCCAATGACGTAGGTATATATATTTGTATATAAACTTCCCCCTCACATACAAAATCACCTGGATGATTGCCATATTTATATCCTATAATTCCCCACCGAGACTTTCAAATTTATTCTACCCACAGGTGTTTTATTAATCTTGACATGTCTTAGTAACCTACTTCACTTCCTGAAACTTGCATTCATGTCACAAGAAACAAAACAAAAACTCAATTAATCTAAGTAAATAGTTTGTAAAGATAAACTGTCAAATCATAGCATCTATCATTCTAAAATAAAAATGTTCTGGAAATGTAAGGAAGTCTTATATTTTGGGTTGTCCCATATTAAGAAATATGGTTCAGGCATTTAATTATTTCCATTAAAGCCTGGGCACAAGGACTAAAGAAATCAAAGAACTTAATACTTTTCTATTGCTGTACAGAAAAAAAGTATCGAATGGATAGGACGAAAGTCAAGAAGAGGAAAAGAAAGAATCATCAATGCACCATGTTTTTTCTGATCCGCAAAACATTATTTTTTATTACCTCCGCCGAAGGAGGTATTGTTTTCACTGGCGTTTGTTGGTTTGTTGGTTTTTTAGTTTGTTGGTTTGTTAGTTTGTCAGCAGGATAACTCAAAAAGTACTAAACGGATTCGAATGAAACTTTGTGGAGTTGTTGGAAATGCCAAAAGAAACAAGTGATTCAATTTGGCATCTCTAAGTGCTTTTTAATATGCAAAATGAGCAAAATACTACTACTAATAATAATGAAATGGGTTCTCTATTCAGGGAGTAGGAAAGAACAAACGCTAAAAAAATATTCATTGACGTATTATTGTTCATATATCAGCTCAGGACTATGTTAACCCAGTGACGTAGCTTAAACTTCTTCCTCTTCCCGTCTCTGAGTGTTTTTTAATATGCAAAATGAGCTAACAGAGAGGAAACAATGATTAGAGATAGAAAATCGGGCGTGTGAAAGGGAGAATGTTTGAATGGGAATGTTGTGGGGATCGGCGGAGGTACACACTCTCTGAGTGTATATATGCCTCTAGCTGTATTGTTTACTTTCAACATAAAAATACAGCCTGTATACATTATTTACCATTGAGCCTATTATTTTACAATGAAGACAGTTTAATTAAGGACTAAAGCATGTTTTTATCCCCCATATCTACCAATAAATATCTTCTATTTGAAATATATATTTTCTCTTTAGTGTAATAGCGACAAATTAAAGTATCTTGACATAATAATTTAGAGCCATTAATTTTAATGTTTGTGTTAGGCTTATAAAGAAATCAATTAACCGTTCTCATTAGTTCTCCTAAAGCACGTCCATTCACGATGGTCGTGATGAGGATTTTAATAACGTGATAAATATTACGCACGACTTAGTAAATAGTTTTATGTAGTAATTAATACGTTGTGATTTAGTAAAGCGTTAAAGTAAAGTAGCACATGCAAGGAAAAAGTAAACAAAAAAGAGGCCAAATTTTGGTTATTTTCTTTAACGTTAGATGTCGCTACTCCATGAAATTACGTCACAATCCTATTTAAAACCGGTTTAAAGGGATTAAGTTTGATGATTTTAAATGTATAAAATCTCTACAACATTCTACGAGAAATAATAATAGGACTTTGTTATTATTTTCAAAGAGCTCCGGCATCCCAGCGCCCCTTACGGGCTAAAGAAGAACTAAAATTTGGCCAATTCCTTTGGGGAAAAAAAATTTTATGTTATGCATGCGCTACTTTACTTTAACGCTTTAGATGTTATATTTAGTTTTGGGAGGAAGTCACATCGGCAAGAGGGAAGTAGAAGGATTTCTAACATTCTCATAAAAATATAAATAAATTTATGTTACGTCACAAATTATAATAATAGTAAACAATAGTGAAACGTTGTGACGTGTCACTACTATCTATAAAACCATAAAATATTGTACCCTACGATGATCCTTCAAAATCATTGTTGATTTTCAATCTTGTAAGGCTAATATTAAAGGCTACAAATGAAAAAATCATCATGAATGTGATTATATGATGCATTTATGTCGTGATATAAAATAAATTTGGTTGTACTGAGATTTATATGTTTTTATAATTTAAATGATCATCTAATTTATTTACAACATTGACTATTATTAATACAAAAGGTACTTACCGGGATGCTTTAACACAGTTAGATCCTTCAGTCCGCAATTTGATAAGAGTTCTTTCAATTCTTGATTTTGACCTATTAAAAATATATATAATAATTGAAAATATAAGAATTATTTATGTTGGAAACGAAGCATTCCTTTGCAACTATATAAAAATAAGGTATAAAGACTGTAAATTTAGTAATGTCTATCTATATCTATCTATCTATCTATCTATCTATCTATCTATCTATCTATCTATCTATCTATATATATATATATATATATATATATATATATATATATATATATATATATATATATATATATATATATATATATACACTTTTTTTCGCCAGAAATCGAGCCGGGACTTACATTTTTCAAGCCGAGACTTTAATATATTCGTTTCTATTTCATTCTAAAAGTAACGATGGTTTATTGAATTTTTTTTTTTTTTTTTTAAATTAAAAAAAATATATTCATTAAAAAAACATCGTCCCTTTTAGAATATATTAAAGTCACGGACCGGTGATTTTTAGACACCGGGATGGGATGTTCCCAAAAACAGTCGGGACCCGGACCTGTTTCCTGATATATACATATATGTTTATATGTATGTATATATCTATACTAATAAAAAAAGAATTCCGTTCGTTCGTTCGTTTCCCTGTATCTCCCGAACGGGTCATTAGATCTTGACGAACTTTTCAGTGAATAGTTTTGAGAGCTAAGGGAGTGTTTTAGTGGGGTTGCCAACTCCCGGAAAATTCGTCATCGTCATGTTTATTTTATTCGCTAAAACGTTTTTTTGCCGATTTTTAAAAATTAACTAGTTAGATGTCACCAAATTTCCCTGGATGATTACGAGATAGTAAGACGTATTTTATTTTTCGGGGTGTTTACCGGAAAATTCGTTTTCTTTATGACTAATTAAAAAGAAGTTTTTTCTGTCCCTTTCTTTCCCCCCAAATACTCTAATATTCATCACTACCATACATATCTTCAGCACTCTATGTTCTCAATGAAATGGCTTCAAAAATAATTTCTCTTTATGAAGTTTAAATACCCAGCCTTCAGGAATAGATTAGGAAAAAATGGCAATGACGACTTTTAAGGAACTACTTTTCATAAGAAAATAACATTGGCATAGAAATATGTTCTCTATGAAATGATTTAAGGATAATTTCTTTTTACGATGTTTAAATTCCCAGGCTTAAGGAACAAAAAACGGAAAAAAATGGCAATGAAGACCTAATGACAACTTTTTAAGGAAATTATTTTAATATCAAAAATCACATGTGATGACATCATTTAAATTATTCGTATGATCGTTTTCTATTCCAAAGACTATTGTCAATTGGAAAATCCCGGGCAGCGCCGGGTAACATTCACTATATATATATATATATATATATATATATATATATATATATATATATATATATATATATATATATATATATATATTATATATATATCCTATATATATATATTAATATTATTATTTGTATATCATTAAAGCAACAACAATATAAATATCCTCTTTCTTATTTTCGGACCGTAGATGTGTACTGAAGGAACTCTACGATTGCTTGACGCACAATTAAGAACATATGTCGCTTATACGAATCGATATAAAAGTCTCCATAATATGATTAAATATAGCTGTTTCCTCTATTTTTTTAATCATTAAGAATTGGCGATTTTTTTATGTATTAGAAGCGTTTATAACTTCGTATGCTTTTTTTCTAGTTCAGCATTATTTTTTGCTTTATTTCTATATATACTATATATACTTATAAAGTAATTAGGAGAAGTCGTTCTGTGATCTTTTATCGTACGTCAATTCAATTTAAGTCTTCAATATAAGTTTATTATTTTTAGAGGAATCATTAGATTCTCGTGATGAATTGGTATAATACTCCTGGGACACAACAGACCGGATATAGAAAGAGAAAGAACAGCTGTTGATAGGGTCTTTCATGCCTTACAATTTGTTCGTGACAACCTTTTCCATTTTTTATGATTTCAAAAGGGGCAAATTTATTCATCATTAAAGTTTATCTTCTAAATAGAGGAAGAATACGAGATCTTAGCAAAAAATATTATTCGGTAGCAGTGTTGTTCCCTAACGCACGAGCGAGTAATATATTACTTCGACTAACTAGAGAGAACAAACATATTAGATATTAATTTCAAGTAATAACTAATATATCCTAGTTACATATTACTTTCATGAAAAAAAAATATTCGACAGGCTTTTTTGATGAAAATTAATGAACTGTGAATGCATATGGTGACGTCACCCAGTGGACATAAAATGCAAACTAGGTTTGGTGAGGATTTTTACAAATCCTGTTTGAATTGCCTTTACTTACTTTTGTTTCGGAATGCTCGAAAAAGTAATATCTAATAAAAAGTAGTATATTACTTTTGAGAAGCAATAACTAATATTTAAAAAAATATTACTACGTAGTAAAAAGGAGTACATTACATACTACTTTCAAAGTAATATTCGACCAACACTACTCGGTAGTGAGCTATACGCCTTTCTTGCTGGTATTTGTAGGAAAAATCGACACCGTTTTCGGTAGTTTTTGTATCGGTGTATTTCTCACAAATCTAACGATTGAAGGCAGCATTGGTAAATGTAATGAACTCAAAATTCATGAACACGGAGGAAAGATTGAATCCATTATTGAGAAATAAAGATTTTGATGATAAATAAGAAACTAGACCTACATCAATTGACTCAAATCATGAAATGGGAAAAACGAAGTTGGACTTTTAATTATTGTAAAACTATAAAAGAGGTTCAACTTTATTTGCTATTAACTTAATGAATGAATGAATGAACATACTTATAAATGTAAATTAGTTGTACATAATAATTATAATCAATCTTCCAGCAAGTGTAAAGAGAAAGAAAATCAATTCATCACTTACTTCATGGCTAAAAATAAAATAACCTATCATATTCTTTGTCGAAACACAACGTTTGAAAACTTTATCGGCATATAAGTCAGGCTCATTTTCGAAAAATCTAAATTCGGATATTTTGAACAAACTTTAAATCTATAGCTAACGTTTGAAATTGGTCATACTAGTAGCATCCTTGTTCAGTAGTTTTATCGAAGGAACACTATCGTAAGAAATATATATTTTCCCTTATCGAAATACTTAATAGCCATCATTATCAAGGTTCTTCCTCCAGAACCACAGAAAAGGGAAACATTCAGCAGACAATAGTGGGAGCCGAGGTCATGCAAAAGGAATTAAAATTGAGCAGGAGCAAATATAACGCAATACTAATACCATCTCATAGCCTACCCACCAAGGATCGGCAATTACATTTGGACGGGGGAATTTTTTTTTCAGACAAAGGCATTGCAAGCCATAACTTTTTGTTAGGGGAGGGGTATACCTTTTAAAATACTATTAATTGTCTAATATAATTGTAAAATTAACATAATTTTACTTTTAAAACTCATTTAATTTCATTGATATATATATATATATCAGGCTTGTGAGCGTTCAGCGTTCTGTTCAATGTTTTTGCGTTCAGCGTTCCGTTAGCTTTCAGCGTTCAAATATTTTAAAAAAATAACATTGTGCAATTTAGAAAAATGACACAGCCTAGATGAATATCCCGTAGTCAGACTTAATCTTAAAAATCTTAAAATTAAATTTTTGAAGCCGGGCCGGGACTTAATATTTTGTTCCTTCGACAATCTGAAGTGGCGACGTTCAGCGTCTCTTTTAGAAAAGAATCGCCAAAAAAAGAAATAGTGGCGTTTTTTTAGAAAAGAATCGCCAAACAAAGTGACGACGTTTTTTTTAGAGAAGAAGTGATGACGTGTTTTAAAAATAATTTTCGAAAAAAAGTGATGACGTTTCTTTTAGAATTTTTTTTTTAGAAACCGGTCGTTTCCTGACCGGTCGTTGCATACCTAAATACTTTTTTTTTTTTTACGGTTATAAATTCTTTATTTGGCTATCAAATATTATAAAAGTGTAAAAAATAACTACACTAAAATACAGACAACTATAAATAAATAAATAAAAAATACTCCTGACAGTTGCGTTAAAATAAATAACATGAATGAACATTGTAGAACATATTTACTGTCAAGAGATTATAACCTTATATACATGGACGAAACAGCGTTTATTTTATTTTGTAATAAGAATGAATTAATAAAAAGGTCATTCAATTATATGTAAATTTTGGCCACTTGGGTAAAAAAAAAAAGTGCTTCACTATTCTATAGAGAGTTCTTGGAGAGAGTAGTTCATAAGTTCTTCTCATAATATTTCATCCCCTTCTTTATATCCCGGAAAAATACATAATCAGAACTACATTAAAATTTTGGAAAAATTGAACGCTGAACGTTGAACGCAAAACTCTTTTTTTGCGTTCAACGTTAAAAAAAAGTTGCGTTCTGTTCAGCGTTCCGTTCATGAACGTGCGTTCAGCTGAACGCCGTTCAATTTTGCGTTCCGTTTATAAGCCTGATATCTATCTCTCTCTCTCTCTCTATATATATATATATATAGTTTTATGTCGTTTCGACCTGTGGGTCATAGACAGCTTCACTGATATCCCACATGATGTTATGTCATTGTGGGACTATCATCGATACCTCAATAATGTTTTGAAATGAATGGGATTGACGTGGTCCTTTTAGTTCTTTTGAAAAATAAGGAGTTTATTTTTGTAGTATTTTTACGTCGTCATTTCGCAGGACAGTTGGTCAATATTGGTCTCTGGGACGCTATTTGTCTACACTATGTACTTCGACAATTTATCATGAATACAACTTTTAAGCTAATCACTTTGCTAGGGCTTGAGCTCAATGAGAAATAATCATGTTCTTTTGATAAACAATTGGGCATTAATACTCATTATGTCTTAATGATGAAGGTAATTGATATGTCTTTTGAAGAAAAAACATATCAAATCCTTTACAAAAGTGTTATACAAACACTTTATACAAACATTTTCATTGAATTAAATAAAGCCCTGGATATTTAATTAATTAAGAGAAAAGAACATTATATATTTAAGGATATCTTCTCCTTAATCCTGATTGGAACAAACACTTTTAGCGCACATCTAAATAAACAAAGGACATTATATCGATATTGATTGTAAAAGACAAAATAGCTTGGTTTGTTTATTTTTTTTACAGCCAAATGATCCCATTTCTTAAATGGTTCAGATAAAACTTACCTTCACATGAGGAAGCCAGTAGAAGGCCCTTAGGACTTGTATTATCTCCCATGACTTGATCCTGAGACTCCAAATATGACTGATTTATTGAATTGATGGAGTTCTTCAAAATGTTTTTCTCGGATGTACGGTCCCTCACACTCTACATCCCAAGCACTAAATAATATACAGTTCATTCAGTACAATATAATCCGGTTTCATTATATGTTTTATAGGAGGGGGAAAACCAAAGATAATAGTAATACAAGATGCACAGAACGCAATGTTTAGTTTCCTCTGATTAGAAAAGAAAAACTGAAACATCACAAATGACGACGTCACATTATCGATTTGTTATGATATATGGCATAAACATATCAATATTCTCTTTCTTTTCTTTCATTATCTTTCCGTCTGTTTGATAGAAAGGACTACTACTACTTTTATGGAGTAGTGAAAAATATAACTAATAATCAAACCTTTTCAGATGTTATTAATAAATTGGCTGAGTTTCGGCCTGAAAATTGAAAATTTAATGCAAATAACATATATTAAACCAATTTCATTTTTTTTTGCTGAAAATCATGTGAATGTAGTTTCACAGAGTCATAAAATTTTTATTTTTATATGAAATTAGATACGAGGTGTTTGGCTTCATGGATATTAGTCCACCATATTATAAAATATTTTAACACATTGTTATTTATTTAGATGGTGTAGGCATAGAGATATTAAGATATAGAGAGCTTATTGGACTCGTCAGAGAATACGTCATTGTGTCAAGAATATAGCTGAACGATGTTTCTCTGCTATTGGAGGGAAGAGAAATACGTCATTGTGTTATGTTTATACCTCTATGATTCTATCTCTATGATCAGTTTACGATGACGTAGTATCAATTACTTTGTTAATAGTGGACACACAGAAACAATAGAACGCTGTTTCTCTGCTATTGAGGGAATCAGCTCTCTATATCTTTACATCTCTATTTATAGAATCTATCTCTATGATCAGCTACGATGACGTTGTACAAATTACTTTGTTTATACTGGACACACAGAATACAACTGAACTTTGATTCTCTGCTATTATGGGAATCAGCTCTCTATATCTTTATACCTCTATCAGGGGGGGGGGGGGCAGAACTCATGTAAACAAAGAAGGATATTTCCAATAAAAAAATGTGACGTCATCACAGCTACGATTTGCCTACGTATCTAATACCTCTAGGACAACTAAGCTAAGAACGTAAAGGCTCTCAAAGGAATAACGTCCGGAGGCTCCCTCCCGCCACGAGCCACCCGGGGACGCACAGCTTCAGCATCAGGGAGGAAGTGGAAGTCCTGAACACCGCACGGGACTTTGAGGCCTTTGGCTGCTAGCCCGCACACATCTAGGAGCTCCGGAGCAACGTGGCCGTCCTCTACAGCTCCGCCTCCGCCGGAGAGCTCCCGGGTTTCAAATTTTTATTTCCTTTTGAAATTAATCACTGTTTTTAAATGTACCTTTGATTTTATTTAATAACAAATAGCTACTGTGACGTCATCTGTGCCGTTTCAGTTTTTCTTTTCTAATCAGAGGAATCTAAACATTGCGTTCTGCACATCTTGTATTATCTATTATCTTTGTACCTCTATGGAAGGAACACGTTGAACTAACATTTGACGTCAAAATAACAAGGGAGGATTTTTTAAATCAATATATGACGGACCACAACACCTCAAAGTCAATGCATTAATAACAAAGACAATTTCCATCTTCACTTACATCAAGAAAATTTCATTTTGATCCTTCTACCTCTATGATGCACTTAAAATGACATAGTACAAATTACTTTGTTTACATTGAGCACAGGCGACAGCTGGACGACGATGTTTCTCTGCTATGAAGGGAATAACCTCTATATACCTCTATGTTATTGACCATAGAAGGTATTTATTTATGTTATATATGCTATTAACTTTTATCGTCGTTTTTTAAATCAATTATTTTTTTGCATATTTGTTTGTTTCGGCAGAATTGCACTTATAGTTCGTAAATGAGTCTATTGAACCTAGGATCTTATCAAGTAGGTCGATCCAACTTTACCTTCTGTAATAGTATGTATAACTCATATGCATACACCTCTCTACTCTTGCTCAGGCAAGACTCTTTGCTTATGTACATCTCTTTATTCTTGCTCAAGCAAGAATCTTTGCTTGTGTACATCTCTTTACTCTTGCTCATGCAAGACTCTTTTGTGTATACTTCCCCCTCCCTAATTTACTATAAAAGGGACTGACTCCTTATATTTGGGGTCTTCACTCTTGATCTACATTGAAGTAATAAAGATCATTTGGTTTCAATATTCAGCCTTGTCCAACTTTATTCATACCATCCGAGGATAACACAATCGGTAGGATCGGTCGCAGAATATCACATGGCGCAGTCGGTAGGATCGGTCCGAGAATATCACACTTCCCCTCTCAGGAGTATTCTAACCATCACACCAACATTGAGGGTTGAACACTCCTTAGATCACTGAGTTGGTGTGCTCCCAATTGAATTACTTTACTTACTTCCATTAAATACTTAATCGTACAATTAGTACAAATTTTGACAAAAGATACTTACAGCCTTTTTGGTTCTGAATTTAATTTTAGCCTTCAATGATGATGCGTGTTATTTTATAAAAAATAACGTTATCTATTGGCGTTTGTACAAATTTATCGTGTATAAAAGTCATTCTGAGGAGAAAAAAGTGATATATATATATATATATATCAGGAAATGACCCGGTACGGGTCCCGGCTGTTTTGAGCGTCCCGGCCCGGTGTCCCGGTTTATTAGACACCGGGCCGGGACATCAATATTTCTTTCGATTGTCATTCATAAATTTTATTTAGAAAAGTATTACATAAAAAGTGAAAAGCTTTTCTAGAAAGGAATTTTCGTAATACGTCGTCACTTTTTGGAAATTCTTTCTAAAAAAAAGTATCGTCATTTTTTTTCAGATTCTTTTCTAAAAAAAACGTCATCACCTTTTTTTTGGAAATTCTTTACTTCAGAATGTCGAAGGAACGAAAATATATATTAGTCCCGGCCCGGCTTAAAAAACTCAAGTCCCAGCCCGGCGAAAAAAGGTTGTCCCGGTCGTTTCCTGATATATATATATATATATACCTGGTGTGTAAGTATGAAACCGGAATTTGCCCATAGGTGGAACTAGATGTCGATACAGTTACCAGCACATCACGTCAGCGGTGTCCTGTTATTGTTTTGATATCCGACAAAGATTCCAACTCACAATAAAACGAGTTTCATTCAGTAGCATTAGTTTATTAGAGATAAACATGTCGAGTTTTGTGCAACACAATTACGATTTACGGACAGCCCTACTTTTCTGTTTTCATCTGAAGAAACTGCAGCCGAATCGCATCGAATGTTTCTGGAGGCGTTATGGTGAGCATGCTCTCGGTAAAAACACAGTGTTTCGAGTGGTTCAAAAGTGGTGATTTTGACGTGAGGAACGAAGAACGTGGAAGACCACCGAAAAAGTTTGAAGACGCTGACCTGCAAGCCTTGTTGGACGAAGAAAACTGCTGAAACCTGGGGAAACTGTCAATACTCAACGCTACCGACAACAAATGACCGATTTGGATCGATTTTTGCGTGAAAAACGATCAGAATACCAACAAAGACAACACAAGGTGATTTTGCTGCATGGCAATGCACCAACACACAAAGCAAACAGGTCCAGGAAACGATAAAGTCGTTCCGTTGGGAGATTCTTCAGCACGCGGCTTACTCACCGGACCTTGCCCATCCGATTACTACTGTTGCATCGATGGGACATGCACTTGCTGAGCAGCGCTTTACTTCTTACGAAAATGGCTCGATGACTGGTTTGCCTCAAAAGAGCAACAGTTCTTTTGGTAAGGAATCCACAAATTGCCAGAAAGATGGGAAAAATGTATAAATAGCGATGGACAATATTTGAATAAGTTACTTTGTATCATATCATTACAATAAACGTGTTTTTCTGTACAAAAATTCCGGTTTCATACTTACACACCTGACATATATATATATATATATATGCAATTTTCATCTTCCGAATTATCCTAGAAGAAGCGTCATATTCTGGATATCTATTACACCTAATCTACTTAGCATTTCAAAGCAACTTCATTGCAGAAGAATAACGACAATTAAAAGAAACAATACAAACATTCACAACAATTATAATAACAACAAATCATTTCTTAAATATTTTTCTGCTAAACCCCTTTCCATATTTTTCTTAATCTTAAGTAAAAAAATTAAATGCGATTAAGAACTGGAGATAGATCCTTTTTTCAATTTCAATTTTTATAGGAGCAAATAAATGAATAAAATAAATAGACATTATGTCCAAAAGTAACAATAAACTCTGAATAATTATATATTCAAAGTTATTGAAACATTCATATCAAATACTTTTATCTTTAAATTGGGTCATTGGGTCCGATAAATCAATTTACTGTTTAGAAGTCGCACATGTTCTTGATACAGTCGGCCCTCGCTACTTCGCCCCTCGACATCTCGCAGTTCTTTTACTACGTGACGACGGCTTGGCTCCCATTTTACAATGTGGTGGTACTAAAATTAAGAAATATGGAAGTGGTTTTAAGATATTTGAGGTTGAAAACTAGTAAAAATCTAGAAAAACTAGGAAAAGCAAGATGGCGGCCCAAAAAAAAAGGTCCGGCCGCGTACATGTATTCAGACGCACGTACGACAACAAGGCAAAATGGCGGTAGGTTTAAACGCTGGGTGATGTCAAATTTCTCTAAATTTCAATGTATCAACATTGCGACCCTCATATATATCGCGGTGGTCGTGTAATGGATCCGGGCCGTCGCGGCTTTGCGAGGGACGACTGTATAATCGTCTGCTTGGTCATCGTTATCTGGAGGCCGTTTATCATAGAGGCAACCCAAGTAACAAAATAACGTTCGGAGAACGTTCTCCGAATTAGTTTTGATTCGCAGAACGTTCCCTGAACGTTAGTTTCGTTCTCTGAAGGTTATTTTTACGTTAGCATGGATGTTTTCTTAACGTTCTCGAACGTTCCCTGTTGGTTCTATTTACGTTCTCCTACGTTCTATTTACGTTCCCTAACGTTCTATTTACGTTCCCCAACGTTCTATTTACGTTCCCCTAACGTTCTATTTACGTTCCCCCAACGTTCTATTTACGTTCCCCTAACGTTCTATTTACGTTCTTTAACGTTAATTTACGTACCATTTTAGTTTTATTTTAGTTCCCTTGTAGATATAATTAAACTCCTTGACAGTATTAAAATTCTATTAAGCGTTTATTTAACATTAAAACTGGACACGAAGTTAATAATAGATTATAACTGTCATTTATAACTCATAAAATTATAACAAACATAAAAATAAAATATATAAGCTCAAAGCACATGCGTAAAAAAACATATAAAGAAACATTGTATTGTAATTTTGTTGCTCTTGAGTAGAACACATTTATACAATATCATAAAAATATCAAATAAAAGACTTTCATGTTAATACTTAATTTCTGATGAGTGTAGGTGTTAGGAAAAAAGGACAAAATACGTGATGGACTTGAGTAAATATTATACTTGAATATATTGGTCAAAAATATTTATCAAATAAATAGAGTAATATAAGAATCTAGCTTTACGCATGATAATGTTAAGGGGATTATTCCACTCAAATACTTGGTATCCATGTATCTTCCCTGGGTATTTTATATTCATCATTTTCTTTTTCCGTCTTGATCCTTTTTATGGACATTTTCCATATATATATATATAGCATCTTTATTTTCGTCAAAAAACATATAATTACTTTCATCAGTTGCTTATAGTTGTACGATCGCAGTAAGAGTTATTTGTCAGTCTCTTCGCAATTAATGATTTCATGTCAAGAGGTTCCTATTCAATTACTATGAAAAACAACAGATAATTCCCTACAAATCTTTAAATATGTTAGATAATTAATTGAAGGGATTCACTGATTAAATGCCCCTTGTTTCCTGGGTTACAGATTGGGGAGGAGTGTGAAGAGATGTTAAAATTAGGAATCAGTTTTTAACTTTAGTGCTCGATAGAATTTCATCCAGTTAGTAGATAAGTATACAAAGGAGTCTATCAAAAGCTAGAAATAGATATAATGCAAGTTAAAGCGACGTAATCATTATAGAGCATGAAACATGCTACCAGGCCCGGCTCTAACCACTTTGGTGCCCTAGGCAAGATTTTATGGGCGCCCCCCCCCCCCCATGCATCGCAGTAAATTCCACTGCTAGTGTACATATACTCACAAGAAACTGAATATCGTGTTCTAGATATTGTTTTATTTAAATAAAAAAATAGCACATTTAAAAAACTAAGAAAAGAATTAAGAAACACAATACACAAATAAACTAAATGTATTAATATAACAAAAATAGCTCATTTAAAGTATTAGATTTAAATACTCCTAAAATATAAACTGTAAACAATTGAAATAAATTAACGTATTAATACAATATAAATAAGACACTGCACAATAAAGAAACCAGTGTGCACTGTTTTTTACAAAGATTTAAATAAAAATATACAATAAATATATAAAAAGGTGATCTTATGACTCTCGTGGTTTATTTTTTTGGTATGCTTTAGCTTAACTATTTTTAAACAACAAAACCACCTCCTCAATCTCACATAACCTCCTACAGATTTACTCTCCTGGTCTTTCTTGCAGCAAAGTCATCTATAATATCATCATATGATAACTGATTTGAGACCACATGGTTTATGCTTATAATGCCAAGTCCACTGAGACGTTCTTGCATAATGGTAGATCTAAGATACGTTTTTATCAGTTTGAGCTTAGAGAAGCTTCTTTCAGCAGCAGCCACTGTAACAGGAAGAGTGGCAGAGATTCTCAAGGCAACCCACATGTTAGGATAAATTTCGACCAGCTTCTTCTCATGCAGGAAGGTCAAAAGTTCCATATTTGTCATTTTCTTTGATGGCAATGGTGGGAAATTCTGCATTTCCTTTGCAAGTTCTGTGCCATCAATATCTGGCTGGCTGTCATGGGTCAAGCGGTACTTAGAGTTTGACACTTCAGTAGCAGGTCCCTCTCTCCTAAGTTGGGGAAATCGAGGAGCACACCAAAGATTCTATTCACTTCTCCAAGATTCTGAAATCTTTCATCTAGTGAGGAGATGGCGTATCCATGACCATATTAAAAAATGTGGTTTCCATTTTTCGTAGTGCATCATGGATGTGTTCATCTGGAGAATCATAGCTAAAGTGATTTTTGTGGTTCTCAAAAGTTTTGTTTGCGTTTAGCCTCCACGTTCATCTCTTCTCACATCTCCTTTGCAGTTGTCTGTGTCATCAGAAAATACAGTGGTTCGGTAAATTGGGAGGAATCTCGGGTTTTCGTTCAGCAAGTCGACAGCTACATCAACGGCATGGAGGGAGACTGCATTAGTTTAC
>CP045893.1:1141263-1158165 GCA_013387185.1 Caligus rogercresseyi
AAAAGATCACATTTTTGGGGACGAGTACGTATTTGCTTATATATCTTAAAGTATAGCGATTTTAGAACACAAAATATATCAAATGAAAGCTTGGTTAACCAGCTTTAATATTTTGGTATACTAAATCATAATCAATTTAATAAGCAAGCTAACAATACCACACTCCCTTTCTTGCTTTGTTTTTACTGAAAACTTTGTTTATTAAAAAACATCTCAACATACGTCTGGTAGTAAATTAGATTTCCTTGAAAGAATACTTATATTGAAGTCTGTAACGTCCCACATTGAAGAAATATGCGGAAAACTATATTTTACTAAATTTTAAAACTTTGACCTCGTTGCGCGACTTTTAATGTTGACCGATTTGTTCACACTTTGTATGTCGTCTTCTTTTATCACCAAGAAACAGAAAACCACAATGTGCTAACATTTCCAAACATTTGAAAAATAGGAACAAACCTAATATTATATATATATCAAGAAAAAGACGGGTACCTGGCCCGGGTCCTGCTGTTTTTTGAACGTCCTGCCCGTTGTTATTATTTAATCACCGGGCCGGGACTTTAATACTTTGTTCATTCGTCATTCTGTAAGGGTGACGTTTTGTTTTAGAACGTAATAACATTTTTTTTAGAAAATTACTTTCTAACAAAAACGTCAATCACTTAAAAAAATGTTTCTCCAAAACGTCATCCATTTCTTAGAAAAATGTTTTTAAAATTTAGTAAAACTATTTTTCTATAAAAAATCGTCACTTTCAGAATGACGAGGAACTAATATACTTAAGTCCCGGCCTGGCTCGGGTCCCAGCGAAAAAAAAGAGTCCCGGTCGTTTCCTGATATATATATACTATTTACATTGTTTTCGAAATAGGCATTTATTGCTACACATCCAAAAACATACGAGCACATGCAATAAATATGTAAATTCACTTATGGTGCCCCCGCAACGATTTCTTCTAAGGTCTATTGCGGTATATATATTTATATATACATAATTTTTTTTAAATAATTCATTGCCACACATAATATTAAATTTATACACACGTATAGACATATATCAGTACGGGCACATGTAAAAATTATTAAACTAGTGGTGCCCTCGCAATAGTTGGCCGATTGGGTCTCCTACTGCAATCCGTCCTGAACGTAATGTAGGGATGGTGCATTCTTCAGCCAGCCTCCAATATCAGTACTTGTAAAGAAACTGGAAAGACTGGATATTGAATGGCCCTGAAAAGGCTGTTGATGATCAAAAAGCTGGGTCCGCTCAGCCATGAATTTTGGGCATTCGTGCAGAAGATGAAGTGGTTCCTCGTCCTGTTGTCCACACCCACGACACAGCGGGCTGATTTCAGGGTGCATTAGGTGGTAATGACGACGAAGAAGGGAATGGCCTGTGGAAAATTGCACCAAAGAATTCAGCTTTTCTTTGGAATAATCCAGGAGACGTTTCCATCTATTCAGCTCAACTCTTGGCATCATTTGCGGCTTTGGCGGAAATATTCCAGCCTTGACCATAGTGTCTGCCATTTATCTACGTAATACGCAGACACCTCCTCCCTAAGAAAGGTCAAGGGGGTACCAACAACCTGTGAAGGCTGTTGTTTTAAAGTTCCAGCCTTAGCCAGCATATCTGCCACTTCATTCCCTGTGACGTCACTATGGCCTTTAACCCAGCAAAGAGAGAGAGGGACTTCAACGGCAAGTGACCCCAATAGAATTTTGGTGTCTCTTACAAGTGAACTTCGCGTTTCTACCGATCGTAAGGCTCCAATAGCTGCTTTGGAGTCCGACCAAATGCAAAATCCACTGTGGCACCACTTTTTTCTATGTCTTTAATCCAGGAAAGAGCCTCCTTAATTGCCAATATTTCCGCCTGGAAAACACTATTTTGAGGAGTGAGGGTTAAAGATGCTTCCCCACGACTTGTTCTCCTTTTGTGATGACAAATCCAGCACCAACACCTCTGTGACTTTTCGATCCATCTGTAAAAATGTGCGCTTGATTTTTGAATTCTCTTTCATAAACTTGGCATTTCCATATTTTCTTTCGATGGATAGCATCTTTTTGTAAGTTGGAAACAATTTTTAAAGATGGTATCATGGGCAAAACCAGACGGAATGGTCTTAGTTTTGAGATGACGCCATCTTCTAATCCCCTCTTCGAAGGTGTCAGCGATACGTAGACGAGCCATCGTTGCAAGACGTTGTGCCTCAAGAAAAAGGGGAATGATACCAAGGAATGTTTCTAGTCTCTCGAACGCATCGGATGGCATAGACCAATCAATCCAAGTCTCTGTATTTTGTCGAGAAGAGTCTGTTGTCCTTGTGTTATATTGTGTGCCCAAACAAGAGACCCATACGTCAAGACAGGTTTACAACACAAAGATAGGCCCACAGTGTTTGACGTGGACCAAGACCCCATGTTTGTCCAATAACTCCCTTTATAGCATGAAGAAGCTTCTTGGCTTTAATTGATTTCTCTTTCAAATGGAGGTGGAATCTAAGTTGCGAGTCCATTAGTTAGTTAGTTGGACTTTATTTCCGTTTGCCCATATATATAATTTACAGGAAAAAAAAAAACACTAACAAAGAAAAACATATTTTGCGAGTCCATTATAACTCCAAGATATTTCATTTCAGGGGAGTATTGTATCATTTGACCTCCCATATAAAGGTTTGGCCAAGGTGCTTTGTTTTACGTGTAAATACAGTAGCCACTGTTTTCAAGGGGTTAAAAGTTAGACCTTTAGCATGCCCCCATTGGGCAACTGTCTGAAGAGCTTTATTCATGTCATCAACCATACTTTGAAGATCGACTCCGACCACGATGAGGAGAACGTCATCTGCATAGCCAACTACTTTTACAATGGTTTCCTTGAACTTGACCAAAAGGTTATTGATAGTGATGTTCCAGACAATAGGGGATAGTACTCCCCCTTGTGGACTCCCTCTGGTTGGACGTACTGTTTTGGTGATTCCTTGAAGAGTGGTGCTAACAATTCTCCCTTTCAGGATATTATCATACCAAGCACAGATAGGGAGGTCCACTCCCTGGGCTTGGAGCCCCGTCAAACCACCAGAAAAAGAAATATTATCAAATGCTCCATTGCAGTCGATACTGACAGCAAGAGCATATTTCTTATCATAGACAGCCTCTTCAAGAAGGTCAAACGCCTCTGCAAGTGCTGAATCTGTAGATCGACCAACTGTAAAAGCATGCTGAGAATTTAGAGGTAGTTGTTCTTGAAAATGCCACAGAAGAAGCCGCTCCAACGTTTTAGTTACATAACTTGACAGTGTTATAGGACGAAAAGATCCTGGACTAGAATATGATTCCTTTCTGGTTTGGGGACAAATATTACTCTCATCTCTCGCCAAACCATAGGAACTTCATTCATTCGAACTGAACGTACAAATAGAAGACGAGGATACTCCAGCATTCCTTCTGGAAGATGTTTTAGCATACAAGGGGAAATACCGTCAGGGCCTGATACTTTAAAGCTATGAAAAGAAAGCAAAGAAGCCTTCAGTTTTTCCAAAGTGATAATCCCAATCCATCAGTAACCTGCATACGTTGGTTAAATATGTATTGGTAATGGTTTGTCAATATGAAACCCACGTGTAGTTCTAAAAGTAGACATATTTCCCAAATTTTGGACGGTTAAGTTAAATTCCTCAATAATTTCTTCGAGAGCTCCACCTCGCGCATTTGTATTTGGAGATCCCAAAGAGGTCTATGGGCATTAGAGTCACATCCAATCACTTATGGTAGATGACGTTGTTCGCAGTACTTAATTAATGCAATCAGCTTATCTTGTACTCTCACATCAAGAGCTATATCAAAATAAGCCGAACAGTAATAGACATTCATCTTTTGAGTACGAATAACTCGACTGTGGTGGGCAATAAAAGTTTTTTGAATGAAAAATGTGGTAATATCCCTACCAGCGAATTCTTCAACACTCCAAAAGGGGACTTTCTTGTCAACTCGTATGCACGATCTTCTGCCTGGTTACCCACAGTAAGCTTAGTTGGACTGTTGGAGAAAAGAAAATTTGACTTAGATCCCAAAAGAGTTCTTGAATAAGAGAAATGCATAATTAAGATCTCGCAGACGTAATTAAGCCTCTGCGGCTTTAGCAAGATGTAAGTTAATTTGAAAGATACGAAGGGAGGACGACATATTAGTATTATATATTTTTAATATTGTAATAAGACTCAGTATGGAAAACTATTTTCCATTACTCCAAAGCTAAAGCCATCTCATCTCACTGTTGTAGGTTCTGAAAGGCAACGAGTTCTCCCTGCAGTCCAACTTCTCTCGCACACTAAAGCGTCTGTTATTAAGGCACTGGTACCTCAAAAACATCAGGAGGCAGATTTATTGAATTGTGGGATAATTTCTTTGATATTTTTTGCAGTCCAAAAATGACTGATAAAAATGATTTAAAGTGTTCTTATGGAGTAAAGCATGAAGCACAAGAAATTGTTTTGAAAACCACAATTGAGGTGTTCAAGAACTTGAGACAGTTAGGTTCCAGAAGTTTGAAAACCTATCAGAAAGGTGTCATTTTAACATGCAGCTCACTCCTTGGTCTGTTTGCATATCTCAAAGATACCTATCAAGTGAATTTCATTATCACATCAAGACTTAATACTGATGCTGTCGAAAACATATTCAGTCGTGTTAGAGCACTTGGTGCAACTTATGTACACCCTACAGCAGTAGAAGCACTCAACAGAATTCGACTTCTCTTATTAGGAAAAGAAGCTCAACTCTCTGTTGAAACCACTGCAGTTCAATGTCAGTTAGATAGTGAATTTTTAAGTGCGTCTCTGGTTCGAAAGAGCTCTGTGAAGTAGACAGAATCTAACATTACATTGCAAGATTCATTATTGGAGTCACATTTTGCTGATGAAATCGAGAATGATGGCACAATTGATGCAGACAATGTATATTTAGATTCTGCCCTTTCAACAAAACAATATCCAGATCTTGAGCATATCCCTTCCGAAAATGACTTCTCTAATCACCAGGGCTTTATACGAGTATATGTGTGAGGTTTTATAGCATACAAGTTAAAAAATTTCTCATCCGCACCTAGGGGATCACACATCAAATCTAAATGCTGCAGAATTAGCTCCTTGGTGGAGGTTTATCTCGAAGGGTAAGCCCACAATATACAAATACAAATATAAGTACAACCAAATTTACATTTTTTAGAGGCTATGAGGAAATGTGAACAAATTTTTCAAATAATATTATAGTAAATAGAAGGATTGATAGGAACGACAACCTTGTAAAAAGAGTTTCAAAATCAATGTCAAAGGTGCCGTCAGTTCCATTGGAAGCTATTAATAAATTTGCTCAAATTCGTATATTTCTCCAAATAAAATATGAAAAAATCGCCTTCAAGAGCAAAAAGCTAGACATAGAAAAAGTTTAAGAGAGAGGCGAAAAATGAAACAGTGGATTAATTAAATGCTCCAATAAATTATTTACTTTTTCATAAATATGTCTTTCTAATAATATTTATGTAATATATGATTATAAACAGTATTGGTTTTGTAATAATTTATAAATTATATATTTTTTCTTAATATTTTTTGTAATAATTATTTATATATATGATTATAAACAGTATTTTGTTTTGTAATAATTCATAAATTATATACTTTTTCTAAATATGTCTTTGTAATAATATATGATTATAAACAGTATTTTGTTATAATTTATTTCGTTGTTTTTTATGTCTTTATTATATAATGAGTGAAGAGTTTGCTTTTTCATGAAATACGAGGTGTGATCAAAATGTATCCGACCTTAATTTTATTGGTCAAACGAACACAGCTATGGGGGCGGGACTTGCTGTGTGGTTGGGAGCATGACTACTGCGCATGCTCATTTTTTTCTACAGCTCCAATACAAGTCAGTCGGCGTCAGGCCATTCATGATTGAACAGGTGCAGTGAGTGTCGTCGGATTTTATTTTCTTTAAAATGTCAGAAAAAGTCGAACAGCGTTATTGCATAAAATTTTGTTTTAATCTTGGTGATTCGCAAGTGGAAACAATTCGCAAGATTAAAAAAGTGTTTGGAAATGAAGCGATGGGCACCACACAGAAAAAGGAGTGTTAGCAGCTTGGTACAAATTTTGCTGAGACTCTCCTGAGGCCCAAGTCGTCAGTCAAAATTGATTGAATGGAACCAAAACTAATATTCACCTCGTCTACAAGTTCTCTGATCGTGATTCGGCGGTTCTGCATCACCAGGTTCCTCACTTGATCAATGATGGCATCGTTTTTCGATGTTGAGGGTCTCCCTGAGCGTGGTTCACTTTCAACTGACAAGCGGCCATCTTTGAAGCGGTTGTACCACTCCTTTATCTGTGTGGTGCCCATCGCTTCATTAATAGATATAATTAAAGGCTAAATTCGATTATATTATCATATTTTACTTATAAAATATATCCTATTTGGCATATGTGACGTCATGCTCATGAGGTAGGTTGCGTGGCGGTGTATTTTTACTTTCATTGGTTAAATTGGCTCTACCTTACTTTAACTACCTTGTTACATCCAGTGTTTGAATGATAGAAGGAGACAACCAGTGAAGTCATGTATGTAGTACAAATCAAATATTTTTCTACCTTTCTTTCCACAGAGAAGACTTGTATTTATCAAAGGAGATGAAATGATCTCTCACCAGCCTTACTTACTTACATACTTGAATGAAATAGTAATTCAATAATAAAAATGCTCCTTTTTCACTTTATTTTCGCTCTGTGACTGACATTCAACCTTTCTCATTTAAGAATATTGCGAAGAAAATACTTTTCTCTTGTCCCTTAAAATATTATCGAAGGAATATTATCTGAGAACAAATCTTAAGTTTGGAAACAATATGGTTTATTTGTATGCTTATCATTCTGACTTTTGTCAGAGTGTATATATATATATATATATATATCAGGAAACACCGGGTACCAGGCCCGAATCCTGGCTGTTTTTGAGCGACCTGGCCCGATGTCCCGGTTTTGTATACACCGGGCCGGGACATCAATACTTTTTTCAATATTTCGTTGGTGATTAAATTCTTTTTTAGAAAGCAATTTTTCGAAGTACTCTTTTTTAATAAAAAAACGTTGTCACTTTTTTTGGAGATTCTTTCTAGAAAAAAACGTCGTCACTTATTTTTTTTTGGAAATTCTTCACTTTTCACAATTTGCCACTTCAGAATGTCGAAGGAACGAAAGCTTATATTAAGTTCCGTTCCGGTTTTAGCCCGGCCCGGCTAGAAAATTTAAGTCCCGGCCCGGGTCCCGGCGAAAAAAGGTGTCACGGTCGTTTCCTGATATATGTATATATAATTTATAATACATAAAAGAGAAGGAATCAATCATTCATATTCCAAGTTCAAGTGAATAGAAATGACAAAAGGATTACCCAGTGACGTTATTGGAAGGGACTACCTTTTGTTGAAACACGACATCAGTGGACTTACTTGCAAGATTCCTTTTTTCTATTCTCAAAAGTAGGTCAATTGTCTCATAAGTAAGTGGTGGAGCAGCCTCTTTAGTCATTAATGAGCTATTTAAGTATACCAATTCCCTGATCCATTTATTATATAAGTCAGTGATCTACACGTATTTCTTACACAAGTCAAGTCAAGACAGTGAGGCTCAAGGTCTGTATAATAAGGTCTGGGCAATACAAAAACAAACATGTAGCAGTGTGACTACTCAATGACGTCACTGGAGAACGATTTATCTATTTATCTACATATATATATATATATATATATATATATATATATATATATATATATATATAATATATATATATAATATAAAATTATAAATATATATAAATATATATAATATATATTATTCGTTCTCCAGTGACGTCATTGAGTAGTTATACTGCTAGGATTACATGTTTGTTTTTGTATTGCTCACCCCTTATTATACGGACCTTGGTGATGGCGTCCAGCAGAAATAGAGAATGGGACGTGATCCACAATGTGTGGAAACGCCAAGGAGAATATAAATAAGGTGAGGCAATGTGAATCGATGGGAAGCAATTGCAGAGCGACAGCTGACTATTGTTGTGATGTCACAGCTGGTACGCTTGATTTATAGTTCAGTTTGTATTGTAAAGCAAAAATGCCATATTATCGAGGAAGTTACCGTATTTGTGCATCCCCTCTTGCTCTAATCCTCGAGATGCACATATTTTGCACATCCGACGAAGGATATGGATATCCAACGTCTGTGGATTACACGATGCTAAAGAATGCTAAGATCTGCGGTCGTCATTTTTTTCCAAATGACTTCCAAAGGAATACTTAGGCTGAGCTTCTTGGCATCTTTGCTAGGAAGAAGCTTAAGTCTTAAGCTAATCCTTCACTCTTCTCCCTGGATCACCCTTCTCAAGTGTGTCCAAGTCCTTCAGACAGCCCTTGAAGGAAAAAAAAATGTGAGTTGACTAGTGAGGAGGAATGATGAACTCTCACTCACGAAAATGAAGCTGTCCTGCAACAAAGCTAAGTAGTGGGGCGGTTTAGCTCAAAATTTCAAAAGGATTGTGCATTTTGTGATACAAGCATAAATTGGGCACAAATGTACATTGATATATGGCAAACATTTTCAGATATTGAGCCACTCGGAATTTCTCCCTTAATATCCGCCATATTGGAATTAAAAATGGCCGCCATCTGAAAACTATATTTTCAATTATCTTTGGGTCTAATGCTGCTATTGACTCGACTCTTGTGTCTAAATGTATGTTTTTGGGGGCAAGAAATCTAATGGAAACAATCTGCATCGCATATTTTGTACCAATGAGCCGCCATATTGGATTTCAAAATGGCCGTTGATTGAAATTTACATTTTCGATTATCTTTGGGTCTAATACTGCTATTGACTCGATTCTGGTGTCTAAATGTATGTTTGGGGGGCAAGGAATATAATGGTAACAATACATGACAATATCCATTTTCAAAATGACATCTTTATTACAGTACTTCACTTAAGTCATGAGAGATGAACATTCATCATCATGTATTTTACATACTTTGTATTTGGACATAAACAGTATCATGTTAACCAATTCAGCACTGCCACAAGTAAATGAATCTTGTGGACTCCTCTTCATGTGCAATCCCTTTCACACACACAGAGGGCTGTGCACTTAAGGGCAGCCTTCTTGCACTTGCATCGTCTCACACACCCTTTCTGGCACTTGCAAGAAACCAGCTCGATGCAGGTGTGAGCTGCCTCAGGTAGCCTGGTCCAGAATGGTGTGTATTGTCCTCCAGTCATTGACCAACCCCAGTTGGTTGATAGTGGGAGTTCTGGTGCTGGCAGCAGTATCTGACCCCACACATGTCCACCTTGATATACTGCCCTTTTGACATGTTCCTCTAAAGCTGCCTTCGTCGGAGGGATCAGCTGCACATTGTTCTTCCTTGCGAAGAGTTTCCGCCTGGCCTTGTCAATATCCGTGCATTTGCTGGTTCGGTCATACAACAGGATCACGAACCTCTCGATGATGCACATTGCATCATAAAACGAATTATTTACAGTTTTAGGGTGGTCACCCCACATGATGCTTTCAAGTTTAATCAAATATAACAGGCTAACAGTTAGCTATATGATCTAAGCTAGCTACTTCTCACCACATATCACTAACAAATTTACCTTCAAATATGGATTTGCAAATAAAACGAATTATTTACAGTTTTAGGGTCACCCCACATGATATCAAAATGTGACGTATACACTGCAGCAGTTAGAAAGAGGATTTATTTGTAAAGGAGAGAGAGACTACTGACCTGCAGGTTGTATGGAGTAACTGGCTGATGCAACTTTGAGATGATTGTCAATATAAAAGTCTCTCAATTGTATTTTTTCATGGTCACCCCAGATGATAATTCAGACAATGAACATATTCGGACAAGATTAGTTTGTGTATTATGATTGAAATGTGTGTACAAATGTTCCATAACTTTGTCAATAAATCTAAAGCAAGTTTGAAAGTATGCCCAATAAGGCAAGCATTATTTTTAAATTGTTTTAATGTGATTTAAAACCAGTTGTCCAAACAGAAGTCAAGGCCGGACGGTCACCCCACATGATGTTTTCACACTTTAGATGGCAAAAAATGACCAATAACCAACATGTTTAAATAAAATAAGAGTGGGCACATGTAGAAGGAACGTATTCGACATACATGTTATATTTTTTATTCATTTTATGTTAATATTAGGTAAAAAGTTCCAACGGACAGAAAAAGTAAGCGTCACGTCTTTGACCCTACTACAATTCAAACCATATTGAAATCCAAGATGGCGGCTCAGTGGTAAAAAATATGCAATGCATATTGTTACCATTGGATTCCTTGTACCCCATAACATACATTTTGGCACCAGAATCGAGTCAATAGCAATTTTAGATCCACAGATAAGCGCAAATGTAGATTTTAAATGGCGGCCATTTTGAATTCCAATATGGCGGACATGAAGAGAGAATTCCGAGTGGCTCAATATCTGAAAATGTTCGCTATATGTCAATGTACATTTGTGCCAAATTTGTTGCTTGTATCACAAAATGCACAATACCTTAGCTATGCTGCCCCACTAAAGTGCCTCAAATTAGGTAAGGAAAACTTTAATTAGAACCTCATCGGAAAATAATTACACAGCGATTCAAACAAGAAGATTCATGAATCCTTCGACAAAGTTCATCATGGCCACTGAAAAGAAGATGTAAACTACCTCCCTCAACCTACGGAGTTTATGTACCTGGGCCTTTGAGTACTTGCGCTCACGGAAAACTCCTTCCTCTGCCAGTCGGTAAAAACAGGAGAAAATTCCAATGACTGTTCCAACGAGCGTCTCCCCTATATCGCTGGATATTACCCAGGAAGTTCAAAGGACCTCCACCCCAAATTTGGTGAAACAGAGGAGTAACATTGAGGATTTGAAGAAACTCAAAGTCCGGATTGAGATATCACCGCCCTTTCACCCGATTTTCGAAGTTCTGCCACCTCTTAGAAAATAATTTCCATTTTTTTCATAATAGCCATCAAGACGCAATCGATATCTTCAAATATTTTTACTTATCATTTATATCCAAATTGTTCAAAAGAAAATTATTATTGTTCTTGTAAATAATAATAAAAGAACACGGATTTGAATCTATTTTCTTAATATGCTACTTCAACTGAAAAATAGCTAGTGAAACTTAAACACATAGGCAGGTTAATAATTAGCGTAATTATATTCATATTCTATGTTCTCCCTTTTTGTAGTACATATGTAAAATTATTATTGTGATTTATAAATCCTTCCAACAAATTAAAATCTAGATTGTAAAAAAAGATTTATATTGTTTGAAAATTAGGTTGCTAAATACTTAAAATAATGAATACTAATGATAAATCAGTTTAAATAACAGTTTTTTCATGCAACAGAACAAATTTTACTGAAATATTTCAATTGAGATATAAAGTTTAGAAATAATTTCTAAATCATAGCCACATAAATAATGTTTTTTTTTATTGTAGCATTCGTGACGTCACAAAAAATCACCCTTTTGAAAAGAGCATAAGTCAAAGATCTCCTCGTTGACTCACCTTGTTTATATTCTCCTTGGGAAATGCTCTTATTCTTTTCTTCTGACACACAAACAACCTATATACATGACTGCTGCAAGTTGACAGCGACTAGTCCACTAATTTGACCGGCAAAATTAGCGGTTTTCAGAGTAGAAAACTGGCGATTTTTTTTGGAGGGGCGCCCCTAATAGATTGCACCTTGGGCAGTCGCAACACTTGCCCATAGCAAAACCCGGCCCTGACGGACAGTGAGGCTTACCTTACTCAAGTCAAAATACAGATGAGGCACATTCCCTGTGATTACATGCATTAAGCAATCCATTGGAGGGAATGACGGCAAATCCTGGATGAACTGAAAACTGTGAATGGTTTTCATACAAGTAACGGAGCCCATCTGAGGTCGTGGGACACTCCAATTCCCAGGGCGTAGAGAATGCTTGTCATGGGACTGTAGGTGTAAGTGAAACTTATTAGATGTGTATCCAAGAGCAAGATCCTTTGGGTTATATAATTAAAAAAATCGAGACATTAGTATATTATCAATGTAAACGAAAAATATTGCCATTTTCAAAACTTTTTCATATGAAGTAATTTAAGACAATTATATATACAAATATTCTTTGAATCCAATCATTTAGTAAATAAAATATCTATTATGTTGAAATATTCCTTTAGACCCAAATAAAAATAAATAAATAAAAAAAGTAATATATTCTAAATACAGAGATAATATATTCTGTCATAGTGAATCCAATTAAATTGCATCTGTGTTGATATTCATAAAACTTTTTCATGCTTTATATCTCAAGAAGTCAGGTAAAAAATATAATTTCTTCAGTTGGTAAACTCTTATATGTCTTACTTATCGCCAATGATGATGCTACCGAAAAAATATACTATTCATTATATCCCTGAGTGAAGGGAGTTTTTTAATATTTTGTAATAGTAATTGTGATACAAGAGGACTCCATTCAAAGTATTCGTAATCCTAAATGGTGTTGATGGAGTGATAAAAGAAGAAGAAGAGTGCTCAAAAGGAGTAATTGACAACAGCACGGATTAAAATGGATGCCTATATTTAGTCATTTATGTCACTAAATTAGTCGCGAGATTATCTCGGGGGATTGTTAAATGCAATCAGAAAGATTACATGTGCAAAATGTGTCCGACGGACTTCATATGGTAAGCAAATAGTGACTCGTCTAAGAGAGGCATGCTATTAAGCAGGGAATACCATAAACTGGAATAGGAAACTCTCTCCTTTTGGCTCAGTTCTACTTTCATACACCTCTTCCATATTTTAGGGACTCATGGTATATTTATTATTTTTTGTGCCGAATGGGAGAAGAAAAAAAAAGAAAGAGGGAGAGTTAAAGAGAGATGGAATAAGAAAGAGAGAGAGAGAGTCACACAGATAGAGAAGACACACAGAGAGACAGATATTTAACTTATTCCCATCCTGAGAGTCTTGGGATCGAACAAGAGTGACTTACGCATGGAAATGGAATCTTTGAGCACCTGGATCGTGAAAGGAGGAGATTCCTCAAGACCACCTCCTACCATTTGTCTTCACATATCTACCCTCCTCCGGGTCTCGGATATGACTAAGAAGACTCCACTCAGAACTCTCCTTCTACACGTCTCTTGGATTCGTCAACTAAAAAGCAAGAGGAGTCTTTTAGGTAGGTCTTGAAGAATCTCTCTTTTCTGATCCAGGTGCCCAAAGATTCCATTTCCATGCGTAAAGTCCCTCTTGGAGGGAGTTCTTCTAATCTCACTCCTTTTCTATTTCCTTTTTGTTAGGAAGGTTGTTAAACTTTGAGGAGGGTGTTCCTAGTCCAGGTTAGGGTATTCCCTGTATAGCAACTCATCATCATATATGAGGTTGGAGGGTGCGGGCCCTTGAACATTTATCAAAAGGGGGTTGCAGCTTTAAAAATTGACAAAATCATGCTTGAATTAATGATCTCACGTGTTAATATTATTAATATTATTCAAACTCCTTATTCTTTCAACCAATAACGTAGGGTGAAAGGGCTTTAAGTTTGTTATCTTTAGATATAGATGATCATGACACTGGGCAAAAGATAATTATAAATGAAAAATCGATATATACCTTTGACCTCATCATTAAGAGACCTAAACATGGGTATGTAAGGCACTTCTTTTGGTCCCTTGATTTATTTGATATATTTATTTTCCTTGCCAACAGGCACCCTTTATACTTCAAACAAAACAACAAACATTGGACATATTTTGAAAAAACTTGAAAGAACATTTGGGTTAAAAACATCATTTCTTGCGACATGACTCCTTTAAACCTTTAATGTGGAGATACACCATTGATAAAATCCCGAAAACTCGGTGCATGATGCACTTCTCCTTGCATATAATAATACATGCTGTGTTTTTTTGTAATTATATAATTTAGAAAATGTTCATCGAGTCCAACATAAAAGGCATATAAAGTCACTTCTCTTAGATTGATAAGACTTAAATTGCCATTAAAAGATCGGAAAACCGATTTATATAAAGACCAAGATATGTGCAGTATATAAAAAGGGGACAATGGACTCATTCTCCGTACGGCAAAAAGAACATTTATTATGATCTTGCGTAAAAATTTTGTCTAGCACTTCGAGTGTACCAGAGAGAACACGGTATGTTAAACCATTAGCCACTTGAATATATATATAACGTCTTGGATTTATTTGATATTTATTTTAGTGGACAGATCATGAGGGCCGAGGGGGGGGGGAGAACTCATGTAAACAAAGAAGGTATTTCCACAAAAAAATGTGACGTCATCACAGCTACGATTTGCCTATGTATCTAATACCTCTAGGACAACTAAGCTAAGAACGTAAAGGCTCTCAAAGAATAACGTCCGAAGGCTCCGATGCCCGCCACGAGCCACCCGGGGACGCACAGCTTCAGCATCAGGGAGGAAGTGGAAGTCTTGAACACGCACGGGGACTCGATGGCCTTTGGTTGGTAGCCCGCACGCATCTAGGAGCTCCGGAGCAACGTGGCGTCCTCTGCAGCTCCGCCTACGCCGCAGAGCTCCGGGTTTCAAATTTTTATTTCCTTTTTAAATTAATTAATCACTATTTTTAAATGTACCTTTGATTTTATTTAATAACAAATAGCTTACTGTAACGTCATCTGTGACGTTTCAGTTTTTCTTTTCTAATCAGAGGAATTAAACATTGCGTTCTGCGCATCTTGTATTATCTATTATCTTTGGGAACAGATGGATTGAACTTGGGGATTATACTATGATTATTTGAACGCCAAAGCGCCTAAACGATCCAAATATTTATTAACTCCATTTGCGGACGGCATGCACACAATACATTTCTTAATATCATTCAAATAAAAATATTTCTGCATTTACCTTTACAAAAGTATGGCCAATATATGATAAAAAACAAAAAGGATGCATCGAATGAATTCAGATGCCTTTCAATTGAACCGCTTCGGAGCAATTAAACCAAATAAGCAAAAAGAGGGAGTACGAGCGCTCAGTGCGTACAAGCGTGTTTCAACTCTCAATTAGTGTTGTGTCGGTCTTATCTAGGACCGAGGACTGCAGTAGTCCTTCTTGTCGGTCCTTAGAAAAGGAAAAAGGTTTTTTTATCATAATCTACGTCAGGTTGTCAACATCTCTTAATGCTATGATAAGGAAAAAATCCCTTATACGAGGAAAGTAGCATCTTCAATGAGCTGATGACAATATAATTTTTTTTATGTTTAATAGTTATAAAATATTGGTTATTATAATACAATAAATATTCGATGTTTATGACAATACTTAAAAGTAGCCTAAAGTGGTTTAAACGGAAGGTTGTGAATTAATTATTTTTACATAAACATTTAATGAGTAATGACTGACGATGAGTACACGGAAAATCCTATATTATGATAAGAAATCTTTCCAAATTGTCTAATATAAATATTATTAACCCTTTTTGTTCCTATTGAATTAACGCTTAGTATAATCTAGTATATAAATATAATATTAGCAGTTAGAACGTATTAAATAAATACTCTTTCATCTTTTTATGAAAAAAAGGACTGTCAAAAGACAATCTCAAGGACCGACGGTCCTAAATGGACTGGACCGACCGAATAAATTGAGACCGACACAACACTACTCTCAATGTTGTGGGCGTAGGTTCGAATACCCCGAGAGGAGAAGGTACATTTGGTCGACCTTATTGATAATATCGATAGATTCATTTGATTGCTTGTATGCTTATTTATATCCTGTCGGATACTACAATTCTATCGAACCAAATAGGCCAAAAACAACTAAAATGGCGATCTTCTCGATTTGCTATAAATTTTTTTTTACCAATAGATATTTGCTTAAGCCATATACAATATTTCATAATTGGTTTAAGGTATATCCTTTGTAACTTTTCAAACAGTGGAAGACTTACTGGTCGGAATGTTTTATCCTTTTTTGCCGCCAATAAAGTGTTGTCAGAAGTGGATTCCTTGATGCTTACGTCGTAGCCATCTCCTTTGCTAAAACATTCTATGAATAAATAAA
This sequence comes from Caligus rogercresseyi, assembly GCA_013387185.1. Lineage (NCBI taxonomy): Eukaryota > Metazoa > Arthropoda > Copepoda > Siphonostomatoida > Caligidae > Caligus > Caligus rogercresseyi. The sequence continues at coordinate 1,157,444 of CP045893.1, forward strand.
TAAACGAATAAGGTGTAGACTGCATGAAGACAATATTATTAATATAAATAAATCCATATCCAATAGATGCAATAATTTTTTTGAACGAAATAGGTAAAAATGATATTTCACAAGAAATAATTTCTTTAAAAGCAATTATGAAGACAAAATATAGTTTGAGGCTAATATTATAATGCTTGCATCAGTATGATTTAACTTAAAATAAACCTTCAGTTTTTAAACCAATTTCTTGCGTCGAAGAAAGTATTACAAAATATATATTTGAATAATCATATAAGTACCTTTCATATGAATGCCTTATGAATAAAAGTAAAGTTGATAGCATCAAAGAATACTTGTATTTATGTTTAAAATCTCTTGAAGAATGCTTTTCAATTACATAATTAAATGATATGAATACATTAATTTGATGAAGTAAAGAGAGAAAATAATTAAATATATTTAAAAAGAGGAAAATCATAGGCATCCCTTCATTACAAAACAAAGCCATTCTTTCACCGGGTGATATCGGATTAAGTCCCGGTGGGGTGGGTTTACCTAGGAGTTTAAACAAACAAACAAACAAACAAAGCCATTTACTTTCAACTGTTGACTATAATCTAATATCGAAATAAATATATTTCAATACTCAAAAAGCTTAACATAAGTTATCATATTAACTAATTAAGGGTGTATTATAATGTTGATGTCAAGTGTTTTACCATGTTGAAAAAATGAAGTAC
>CP045893.1:1158265-1181095 GCA_013387185.1 Caligus rogercresseyi
GCTGATAATATCAATGGATGTTATGTCCATACTGATCTAAAGTATTCATCATAACAATTGACCTCTATATGTAGATTAAGGTCTTTCATTATCCTGGAACTCCCAAACTCTGACTTATTTTTAAGCTATATGATATTGTCATAATGTTTAAACATAATTTATATCCTTATATTTTTCGTTAATTGAATATATGAATAATGTTATATCAAGTTAGATAGAAATGTTTCCCCATTCTTAACGCTCTGAAGAGTTTGTTTAGTTCACAAAATGAATCACTTGCAGGATAAAAAGGGTTTTTAATGTGCAAATTTGTTTTAAAATAGATTATTATCAATATGTCTACACTACTTGGTTAGCATTTTAATGCTTTGGTACTGAAGTCGAATTGACCAAATCATACTTTTAAAGAAATGGAGTTAAAATCGGGGAACTATTTCCGATATATGTACTTAGAAATAAATTTTGACTTTTTCAAATGAAGTCATAGTAGAAAAACAGACAAATTTACAAAGGTAAAAAATATATAGAATATATAATAATGAATAATCTTCAACTTAACTATAGCAGGTTTAATTGCATTTATCCCAAAGAATATCAACTTTTATTCCTCTGATACTGTTTACAATTAATGCACTCATGGATATCATTTACCAAACATAATTGGAACCGGGTAATCTGAGTAAACTGTAATGTTTATAAGTATTTTCTTATATCTAACACCTCTAAATAGATATAAAGTTTCAAACTAAAAAAATTATTTATTTTTTCTTGGCCCTTTATTTGGCAAATTCAGCCATGAAAACGCTGTGGATGAGTTTAAATACCGATTGACATAGAAAGAGAAAAAACTGAAAACATAGAGACACCTCTCTGGCCTCTCTTTATATAGTATTAAACCTCACAAACCTCTCCCTTTTTCATAACAATTTTTACTAATTATTTTATTATTTTTTACATTATTACAAAAAACTCTATACATCTTGATACGTTGTTTATTTTATCTTCTAGATGAATTATGAGGGGCGGTCTTACTGTCTTCCCCTCCTTCACTTTTCGTCGTCAAATCGGCAAGAAAAATCTAAGAGAATTAATAGCCGTGACGAGGGAGGCATTGAACTACTTACCATAAGAACAAGTCGTCCCGACAAAAGACGATAGAGTTCCTCTCGTCCAGGAATCCTGTCGAATAAGTTGAGTCCGGACACGGGGGGAACTCCGTATCAAGGTTCCCTCTCTAGAATTAAATAACTCCAGCTGTTTAATGTAACACAATAATAATGAGAACAGCTTTGTTATGAAAAGGGAGAGGTTGTGAGTTTAATACTATAATAAAAGAGAGGCCAGAAAGATGTCTCTATGTTTTCAGTTTTTTCTCTTTCTATGTCAAGTCGGTATTAAATCATCCACAGCCATGAAAACTATAATACAAGAAAAATCAATGGAAAAACATCAGGCATGCTATACCAAACATTAACACCAATAAAAACTCCAAAATACATACATAAATAACAAAGTGTCATGTTCTTTTTGAAATATTTGTGTTCAAAATATTGATGGGTAAAATCCACGATATTATTTTATTTTCTTGATGTAAGTGAGATGGAAAGTGTCTTTGTTTATTAATGCATTGACTTTGAAGTGTTTGTGGTCCGTCATATATTGATTTAAAAACAGTCCTCCCTTGTTATTTTGACATCAAATGTCTGTTCAATGTGTTCTAATCATAGAGATATAAGATATAGAGAGCTGATTCCCTTCAATAGCAGAGAACATCGTTCAGTTTTATTCTGTGTGTCCACTATAAACAAAGTATTGATACTACGTCATCGTAAGCTGATCATAGAGATAGAATCATAGAGATATAAACATAACACAATACGTATTCTCTTCCCTCTAATAGAAGAAACATCGTTCAGCTTATTCTTGAAACAATGACGTATTTCTCTGACGAATCCAATAGCTCTCTATATCTTTATGGTCGTGACTCAGATTAATGAAGTACAAGTGCACAAGTGCATGTTTTCCTTCAAAGATGTCGCTCTGCAACAAATTTGCTACGTCACAAAGTTGTTGTTGTATCAATCTCATTCAAATATATCAATCTCATTCAAATATAATAATCATTCATTTAACACTTTAGTTTTGATGGACATAAATGTGACGACGGATAGAGGTTTGTTTAAACATGTTTCAGCTGTTGCAAATGTTTATTTTCCAAACAAGTTTTGCATACTTTAATATATAGTTCTTTTGTTTGCTTAAACATTGATTGAGTACCTACATTTATAAAATTTATCTTTTCCATATTAAAAAGTTGAGTTTTAAAGTAAATTAGATGGTTGTTTTAAGAAGAGACTTTCTTTGAAATAAGATGTTTTTTATTATATTTAAGTTGAGAGAGAGCGAGAGGGGATTTAGCATGTTTTGCATGACACATACTCTGTGCTTTCAAATACGAATAAACGTCTTTCTGATGAATTTTCTCTTTGGCGAATGAGTGTGGTTCCCTCATTTTCTCCGATAGCTTCATATATTTTGGTGTATTATGTTCTGTACTCTGGATATTTCAACAATGTTTTGCTGTTTATCACGAATGTTATTCCAACAACAAATTGTAACCAGAGCGTGTGCTATATATTTTGGCCATTTGGTCAACTACATCCTTCGACAATTTTTTTAAATAAATATATGATTTCCTAACCGAATTTAATAATTTTTTTTTTTTTTTTGATAAATGGAAGATCGCATTCGTTAGGCCTATAAATAAACATTATTAGTTTCATCTCCTACTAAAGATTAAAGGCAAAGAGCATTGAAAATATACTAACAGTCTAGTGATGGATCACGAGCTTAAATTTAGTACTCGAGCTAATAATAATACTCCAGTATTCATTAGCTTTACTCTTACCTCTTTAAAATATGTTGTTTGCGTAACATTCGTTACTCCGTAAAAACTCGCTCCTTGTAAACTGGTTTATTCTTGAAAAAAATCTATTTTCCAAGGAGTACTCGTTATCTTCAAAATTTTGATATTCGCAGTAATACTCTTAAATGTTAATTATTATTCAGAAAAAATCGATATTAGTCATTCATGTTGTTATCAGTAAATAATAAGAAGCATTAACAAGAAATTTGATAAACTAACGCTTGTAGTATTTTTTTTAGAATCTATGTTTGTGCACTTGTACTTCCATTAATCTGAGTCACGACCATAAAGATGTAGAGAGCTTATTGGACTCGTCAGAGACCTACGTCATTTGTCAAGAATATAGCTGAACAATGTTTCTCTGCTATGGAGGAAGAGAAATACTGTCATTGTGTTATGTTATATTTCATGTTTATATTTCTATGTTTATATCTCTATATCAGCTTACAATGACGTATAAATTACTTTATTTCTAGTGGACACACAGAAACAATAGGCGCTGTTTTTGCTATTGAAGGGAATCAGCTCTCTATATCTTTATATCTCTATGGTCACGACTGCCATCTAAAAAATCATTTTTATATAATTTTACTCATGGTGTATCTCTAATAAGTACATTATAAAAGCTATCGAATAAAATAAAGAATCCATAACTTAAGTAAATTCATAACTTACTAACTAATGAATGTTCTAAACCCGATATTAAATTATTAAATAAAGCTATTTGGGGACATGTTAAATTCAATAGACCCCCAAACAACCCACTCTGAGACGACCCAAAGTAATATAAATAACTTAAAAAGCACACTACAGATGTAGGGAGAGGTACTTTCGTTATTGAAGTGCTCACATGATATGAAATTATATAACACAGAATAACACTCCCTCTATCCAAGGAGTACTAAAGAGATGGAGGGAACACCTAATGTAAACATAATATTTGTACCTATGGAGTCCCACTTACACAGTTTTATACTACTAAAAGAGATGAATTAAGTTTCTCAACGACAACATTCGAGTCCAATAAAAAGGAGAGGACTCCACGTCTACTTACAACCCCCTAAGGATGAAGTTGAGGATTTGTTGCCGTGACTAATCAGTCCGTGGAGTCTATAAGCTTTTGGAATCGTCGTTGAGAAACTTAATTTCATCTCTTTTAGTAGTATAAAACTGTTTAAAGTGTGACTACATAGGTACAATATTATTGTTTACATTAGGAGTGTTCCCTCCATCTCTTTAGTACTCCTTGCTCTATCCCACAAATGCTGATATTCAGAAAACCGTCTCGCCAAAAATATATCCCCCAAATTCGAACTTATTGCCAATGTATATCTCGAACCAAAGGTTAATCCTCTAACCATCCTTGTTGAACCGACCGAAATTCGATATAGTGAGGAATCTTCTGGCTAAGGCGAAAAGACATTATTACTCTCTATGAAAATCTAACACAAGGAAAGATAAAGTATATTTAAATGGTGAAGGCTTGATTGTTTTGTATCTTCCAGCGTCATAGTTCCCATCGAAATAAAAACTCAATCAGCAGTATTCAAGATCAAGGAGCTAGGATTCCATGGGGTCGAAATCCCATATAGAATCTGGTCACGAAGATTGTAAGGCTTCTGATCCTCGTCAGGTCCGAATACTGCTGAAATTCCAAAATGATTCAATTAGATCCGTTCGTTTTTGTAGACTGTTAACGGATATAATAACTGATAAAAATTGTGCCACAAAACCTTGAGAGGGAAAGATGAGAAAACCTATAGGTAGGTACAATCATATAGAACGCGAAAAAAACAAACTTTCCCTATTGAATATAACTCACCCAAATAATGTGTAAGGGTACTTTGACACCACGAAGACGCTCGTGGCGTCGGATTTCCGGTTGACTGCTTTTTTCCGGTTTAGCTTTTTTCTCTCAAAAATGCCTTTTTTGCGCGTTTTTTTCGGCGCTCTGTCTGCCTGGAGGCGGTTTCGGTGCCCTGTCAACAAGGACAAGTATGGGGCCATTCACTAGTGTGCTCTGATTGGTCAGTTGAATTCATATTGAAAAAAACTTCCCACGGGCATTGAAAACCATAATCCTTATTTCTAAGCCAGGGATCATATATTCTATAATAAATGGGGGCGAGTGTTTTAGTCTACGGTGGTTACCAGTAGTGTACGAGTGCTGCACGACAAGAGGTCGTTCCATCGGTGTCAACAATTGGAAGAGCTCGAGAGCGTATTGACACGGTCGTTGATAGACAAATACTGGAGCTTGTTGAAGAAGCCAAGTCAATCACTGTTGGCTATGACGAAAGTAGTCTTGACCAAAAGTCAATCAACGCGATGTGCATATTTGACGAGAACAACAAGTTCGGTGTGTTGAGTATTTCGAATACCCTCGGAACAAAAGGCCTGGAGATCGAAGAAGCAATGGCGAAAATCCTGTACGATGAGTCAACACCAACAAGGGCACAGATCACCAGCGGTATTCGACGCAAGCTCAGATTCGTTCTCACGGATCGATGCCCAGCTCAAGAAAACGCCAACCGGTTGCTGATAGAGCGTCTGGCAAATGACGAGTTGCGAAGAGATCTCCCCCGGTGCAACAAATAGTCTGCATGATGCATCATGTGGCCCACCAGGAGAAGGAGTTCTCTGAAGCGTTGAGTACCGAAACTGAAGCACTGATGCAAAACATTCGAATGTTCCTTGGTTACAGACAAGGTAGTGGCTGGAAGAAACATAATCTGGCACCTGGCTTCCGAGCACTGACCAAAATCAAGACGCCATTCGTGAGCACAGTGGGTTGTCGATTCGGCGATACGTATACCAATAGCCTGAACATATTGGAATATGAGAATGAGGTCCGCACAATACTCGATTCCCTTGCCGAGAAAAAGCTGAAAGATAAGCAAAAGCTGACAGAGAAGCAACAGGCCTTAAAGGAGTGCCTGACTTCTGAGGATTGGCCTCGAATGCGACTCGAATTTGGATTATGCATGGTTATGTGGTTGCATATAACCGGACCCTTGCACACTGTGGTGTCACGAGATACTTCGTTCGGAACAGTTAAAGCCGCCTTGATGGAGTGTGAAGACAAGTGCAAGATGATCCTGGATGGGAAGACTGTTGGTGATGTTGTGGCCGAACTCAAGAACCAGCATATGTCTGAGCAAGCCCGAAAGTCACTGGCATTGTATGAAGGTTGGTTGAATCAGAGCAATCGACATGAACTGGAAGCACTGCAAGAGACAATGGTCAACGGAGTGATGAATTTGCAGAAGAAAGTCGACAGAGATGTGCCGATCATAAGAGCGTTGGAACTGAACCATGACGAGAAGGTTCCTTACACCAACCGGCGCTGTGAATCTGTGTTCGCTGTGTACAAGGCATTACACAAAAGATTGATGAGTATGAATTCGGAGAACAAAGCGGCAGTGACAAGAGCGAGAATGAACAACACGCCGAGATGGTTGGGGGAGAAGTCAGTCAACGACCAAGCAGAGATGTTGAAGCTGAGTGGCGAAGAACGAAAAATGGTGATTGAGAACAGACGATTGGCGCGCGAACGATGGGAGAAAGAAATAGAAGATAAGTACTTCAAAGACCTTGAATCACTGGTAGAGAAGTAAAATGAATGAAAATAAAATAAAAACTCTTTTGTTGGTCTTATTACGTCATAATGACGTCATTATCAGAAAAATTGAAAAACCGGAAATGCGACCTCAAACCGGAAATCCGACCAAAAATTTGAATTCTGCGGGCCTTGTTTACTTAAAAAAGATATTAAAAGTATTAATTTGAGTTTTTAATCAAAAGTCGATAAAAATGACGTGGATAAAATCGTCATTTGACCACTTTGGCCGAGTTTGGCCGAGCTGATACTGTTACATGTTATAGAGTTTAATCTTCTCTTTTATTTGCGACTGTTTTTAGACGAGTACGATCGAGTACTAAAAAGTGATGACGTCATCAAAAATGTTTACGTCATTATTACGTAATAGGTTCATTTTTTTCTAGAAAAAAAATTCTAAAATCGAATTCTCCGGACTTACTTACCCTAAAACCACCATTACATCTATATAAAAGGGGCTGTATCAAAAAATGCATTTTTGGTCTTTTTTCTATATGATTGTACCTACCTATAGGGGAAAATGGGACCCAATCTCCTTCTCAAATAAGTTCTTAGATATTTATTACAAACTATTTGATATGCAAGAGGGATAAGGAATATTAAGTATTAAATTTTAAAAAAATAACTCTAAAGAGTTCATTTAGAAGTGTATAATAAACCTGTGTGTTGTCTTCTTATTCAGAACCATTACAACCTTCACGACTGTCATATTCAATAATGGACAACTCATTGTTTAAGTCAAGTGGGCGTTCACAACCTTAGCGTTCGTCCGTTCGCGCGTTCGATTTGAAAAAAAAATACGTTCAGGTGTTCGTCCGTTTGTTGAGAAAATATCAGTTATTTTCTTATTTAATTTGAAAAAAATTCCATTAGTTAAAAAACGTCCTCAATTTATCTTAGAATCACTCTCAGGAATTGCACTTATTTAGTAAAAAAAATGTCCCCACTTTTTTTCTGAAGAGTGACATAAGAAACATTGATTAAATTTATTTTATAAACAAACGTCCACACTTTTGAAAACAATATAACTGAACGGACAAACGCCATCAAAAAAATTGTTTTTCCGTTCATTTATATTTCGTTCTGGCGTTCCTTTTTCCGTTCAATCCACAACCCTAAAATTAATTATACCTCTCACAACATAATCCATCAATATGCATGCAACTATTGGTTTTAACTTCTGGAATGAGTCATGAAATTTAAAGACAATGATGAAATTGAATAGGCTTTATCTTCTTGGAAACTCTAGCACAATTATCATTGTCTTTAATGTCTGATTTATAACGAAGAAAAAGGCCTCAAAAGGCATTCTCCAGGAATTAGGAAGATACTTTTTCACGTATCCAGGAATGGCTAATAATTTGACAAATTTCCATATGTTCAGTGACTGAAGTGAGTCTGAGAGGACATCTAGGAAAGTAGGGCTTGATGATTTCCTTAACATCTCAGAATGTGCATGGAATTGTATGTCAACAGAATGTCGGGCTGAATATACGTTTCTCGTGGGATGATATATGGTGGTCCAGCAAGAATCCAAGTTTAAATGGATTTTTTGTGAAAATGATGAGTTACTATCTCTAGGATATAGTTGGGTAAATCCTCCTTCGTTTGTATTTGTAAAATATTTCGATTAGTTGCATACAGGCTCCGAATATTGCTAATTAAAGTTATAATTAATAATTGCTAAGGAATAAATTTCTTATGGCTATGAAAAAGGGACTATCTTTGAGGGATCCTATCGGAGGGATCGTGTGGAATTGAACCCTATAATAACTAAGTCCAATAGAAAGAAAATCATTCTAACTTATCGAAATAAAAATGGCATTCATGGGTAAAAACGTGTGCAACTATCTTAAATGCTTCTGAAATATTTGGCCGTCATTTTCATGAAGTAAAAAACATAAAAATGCGTTTTCTCATTTCACTATTTTCTTACTGAACCACCTCATATACTGATTGTGTTTCAGGTCTCTGTTGAGAAAATATTTAAGAAATGAATTAGGGGATCAACCGGAGTTACCTTTGAGACAATCAAGCAAGTTAAAATCAAAATAAAGTGCAGATGACTATGACTATGAATTCATCCTCACATCCAATCGCATGGAGTGAGGTGGTGAGCCGTAAAAGGGGATCAACCGGAGTTCCCCTATATACTAATGAAATAAAGTCAGTTGAAATTATGGGAATCATTAAGTTTGACTCAGAGTTGATATTCGTGTCCAATTGCATAGAGCGACAAGAAGATAAACCGTAAAAGGGGTGGCAATTGGATTGCCCGAGAATTTAAAAGCAAAGCTTGAACAAATGGAAGAGGGTATTGACGCGGGGACAATAACGCCGATCAACACCCATATTTATCCATGAAATAGAATAGCCCGCACATATAGAGGAAGGTAGAAAATATTACCGTAGGGACAATAAGTATACTGGGAAGATTAACACCCAGGTTGATCCTTAAACCTCTTTATGAACAAAATTCTTGAAAGAAGGCCTGCTCATACAAAAAGTAGTTAAATGCAAAATGGCCCAGGAAATGTTCATGCCAGGGAACAGACACGCTCTCTCCTGGTGCCATAAGGCAAGTTGCTAATATGAAAAGCAATAAGTATGAGCTTGTTCTGATTAATGATGCTCAGATTCACTTTATTATAATATCATACTAAAATAATAGGATTGATGAGACAACATTATTAATTTATGTATATCTAAACGTAACGAATAAGTTAGTTGAGCAAGAAAATTAAGGAAAATTAAGGCCCTGGTTAACTTTCTACATCAATCCCTAGAAAAGTACACTTTTTATTTGATTATTCCAACTATAGTATACCCACATTAATATATTTTAGATTCTGTGAGATTCTACCAGAATTATTTTTTATAATGAACTAGGAACTAGGTAACAAGTAATCCGTTGTATTTGAACATTAATATTTAATTACGACAAAACATTTATAATATAAACATTATCTATTTTTTTCCTGTTGAAATCAATTGTTTGTTCTTGAATTACAGCAATTTCTCCACCATCGCCTATTATGTCTTCTAATCGCGCAGTCTCTTTTTCAAAATCTTATAAATATTTTTGGCACCAAGAGCCTGTCGTTCTTTAATCACTGATCCTTGATTGAAGTCATATTTTTGAAGAGCATTTTTCATTAGAATGGTTGGCTCCCTCAAATTCATCTTCCGAAACATTGGCTTATCTTGGTGGTACTTGAAAAAGTAATCCTTGAGGTCTCCAAATGTTTTGATGATAGGAGAGTGATCCCTGACATCGCTTAGGACTATCAAAATGAAATAGGCAGAAGGATTAAAAGTCCTGTAATTAAAGTAATTACTATCAACAGATATGTTGATGGACTCATGCTCTGCCATTGAATTGCTTTATTCCCGCCGACAAAAAGGGTCACCAAGGAGCAAATCAATGCTATGAGAAGTAAAGAAATAATCAAAATATTTATTCCTATCAGCCGCACCGCATTGGGCCTAAAAAACTGGTTTATACGATTCACAAACATTTCTTCACGGTTACACTTTTAATTTCCTTATTATTATGTTTCTTTTTGACAAAGTTTATTTAGTTTTATTTGATGGATTTATAATTTATCTTTTATAATTAAATTTTTTCATATCCAATTTACAAAAAATAGAATATGTTGGTTTTTACGTGTTTGGTTAATGTATTATACACATTATAATTATATGTATTTTTAATGAATTCGTCTTAGAAACTTTTTTTTAATTTTTTATAACAGTATGAAAAAAAAATCTCAATGTTGGGAGCACAGGTTCGAATCCTGAGGGGGATGGTCATTTTGGTCTGCCTCATTGATAAGATCCTATGTTCGATAGACTAATTATACGCTCTAATGCTTATTTATATCCAGTCGGATGCAGTTCTGTCCAACCACATAGGCAAAAAATATTTCTCTCAACGTAAAAAGCATGGAAGACTTCAAGACATCTAAATCTGCAAAGCTACACTAATCTTTGGTCTTGGAAACCGGATCTCTCCGCAGAGCAAAGTCATAAATTGTGCCCTCCTCGGGGCGAAAGGCTTAATTACCTGCAGAGTGAGTACAGATGGTCTGATTAATCAATCTAATTAGGACCAATTTTGATATCTGCAGCACCACTCGCTACTCAGCTTTAGACCTAAAAATTCCCTCTGCTTATGACACTTCATGGACCTTAACGGCATGTGTGATTAAGTATATCCCGAATCTCACATTCTTTTCAAGTAATCTTCAGAAGACTTATAAGATATTTTATGAAACGCCTTTAACTGTTTTTACTTTTATGTAAACTTTTTATTATTTAACTGTTTATTTATATGTTTATTCAGCATTGGTGCTAAAAATTTAAACTAAAATGCTTATTTATATATTTTTTACTATACATTATCATCGATTTTTATTTATATATATACATACAGGGGCGGAGTGGCCAGCGGGAGTACGGGACTATTCCCGGTGGGCCGCTGGCCTCAAGAAACATATACGGCCGTTGAAAGCCTCCCAATTGCATATTGGGGCCTGTATAAGGCCGCAAGGGAATAATTGTCTCGGTGGATAAATTCTTCCCACTCCGTTCCTGTATATATATATATATCTGAACTGTGAATAAAAATCAATTAAAATTGTAGTAGAACAGATCATAAGAACATATTTTGTGATATTTTAGTTGATTTAAAAGGTTTCTTTATAAGATTAATACAACTTACAAAAGGACCCTAACTGAACGATTGCTAAAGGAATGATTTTTTGAACTGTTAACTAAAAAATAAACCTTTCTGTTTAGTCTCCCTCATTAATTCACATTAATTGTGAATGGATCGTATAATCAAACACACGTTCCATTGTAGGACTGTTTCAATGAATTAAATATATTTTGGTTTAAGAATGAATGTAAAAATATTTGATACAACATATATAGGCCAGGATGAGAGCAAATTATGTATTGTTCATGATGGTTTTTAACACAATAAACCACTTCCTTATTCGTATTTCCCTTAGTTGCACTTTTAGAACTTTAATGACAGTTGATGAAAATAACCATAATTCAACTAAATATATGCATTCGATTTATTGAACGAATTAACATGTAATATCAACATATAAGTATTCAATTCATGACCAGATCAAATCATGATTGTTTTGTTCATGAATCGAATACTTACATTGTTTGAATTATTATGCAAATGGTTAATTCGTTCAAGCAATCAAATGCACATATTTTCATGCTTAATATTCATCATTGCTGCATACATCTATACGTAGTAAATGTTTTCCGTAACCTGATTTGATCATAGGTACATTTAATTTTGAATATATGAACTTAATAGATTTTATGTACAATCACCAAAGTATTGTTCATATAAACATATTTGATAATGGATGTTTGGAAGATAGGGAAAATGCAGTATAGAAAGAAATGGCCCATGAATAAAATAAACCAAAAATAAATTACTCGAGATAGAAAAGGATGGCGTATGGAAAATGACTCAATAAATATATGTCTCGTCTAATACCATCAACAACAAGGAAATATTAATCCCAAATTATATAAACAGGGCTCTCAGTCTCACGCATTTGGCGCATTTCCACCCTCTTACACGCCACACATTGTATTTCTCACGCAATTAAATTATCACGGTTCGTTCGTTGAAATTCTTTTCTAAAAAAAAAACGTCATCACTTTTTCGGAAATTATTTTCTAAAAAAAAACGTCATCACTTTTTTTGGAATTATTTTCTAAAAAAACGTCATCACTTCTTCGGAATTCTTTTCTAAAAAAAACGTCATCACTTTTTCGGAAAACTCTTTTCTAAAAAAAAAGTCATCACTACTTTTTTAAATATTTGAACGCGGGTTAAATCTCACTCTGAACTCACTTCAAAAATTGAGAGCCCTGTATAATAAGCATATATTTTGCCATTATTTACTTATTGATATGAGAAGTAGTATTTGTGCATTCAAATACTTGTCTACTGATAATAATTGGCCCATTTTTCAAGAGCCCGCATTTCCCTTTTCTTCCTGGTTTATTTATTCCAAAGCCATATTTTCCTGGCCCATTTCTTCTGTACATCTTGATAATGAAACCATTAATATATATGTGTAACCGTCCTTATACAACGAGATTGAAACATCTTGTAACATGGTTGTGTCCCACATTACATAACCAGAATTGAGGAACGGCATACTACTCATTCTCAATCCGTCAAACACGAAGCTTCTTTTCCCTCCAACATAAACGAATGTGATTCATCATAATGACGAAGCATTCATTTGAAAACAATGTCTATTAGGGGGGTGTCCCAAAACTACAGCTCGTCCATTCCTTTTCTTGGGAAATAAAGATATATAGGATTGTGTAACAAAGGATCTACCTGAAACGCTCTGATATCCTATTACGAAGCCACTCTCTTAATAATCCCCACCCCAATAATTGGAATGTATGCTTATAACGCATCTTATCTTTAATTTTTAATTCATATCTTATCTTTCATGAAAAAATTCAACGATGATTCATTTTCCTCTCTTCATCATGAAGTACCTGTTTCAATATTTATGTCAGTGTCTCTTTGATTGTAACAAGGGCTAAGAAGCTGTAAATATAATTAAATGACAAGCATGACGTCTTGGTATATAAACATATTTTAGTGGATTCATAGGAAATGTGTTCACATTATACAATTACGTCATTCAATCTGTTCATGTTGAATTCCATAGGTATAGCAGCAAATAGTGTACACAGAATACAAACCGAGTTACACATTGTGTTAAATCAATCATGCACGTCTTCTTTTAACACATGGATTTCAACACAATGGTGTCAACGAGGCTCTATAATGGCATTCCTCTCTACTCAATGCAGGGTTCCTTCCCTATCGGTTATCATTATAATAAGCACAAAGCTTTGAAAGAGCTCTGGGTTGGATTACTTTGTTCCCAATGACGTCAGATTTTTCCTTTTATGTGCCTGTCTTCCCTCAAGCCTGTTATCTTGGATTTGAAGGAGTGAGTAATAATAAAGAGAAGAGAAGGAGCATAAAAGGGTGTTGTGTGTTGCGGTGTTTTTTGAAACACAGGCAAGGAGAAGAGGACTCTTTTTTCCCCTTGAGTGACAGAGGGATCAAGACTGAGAGGGAGAGAGAGAGGAGAAGAGAGAAAGAGAGAAAGAAGAGAGAGAGAGAGCCAAGTTCTTCATCTGAGAAAGAATTCTCCGTGCACTTATTTGCTCTCTATTTGGTTGTTGTGAAGAAGAAGGATCCTCCTCATCCTGGAGACAGTCTTTTGATATCCCCTTTTGATGACGCCGACCCATGATAATATGTCGTCGGTTGAGGAAGGCCTGGGCTTCATATGGAACCCGCAGCACTTGGAAATCAGACGCGGAGCGTGGAAAGACGTTGGAGCCCCTGGTGATGCAGGTGACGACCCCTCGTGGCCTCTAGCAAGTCGCCCAGCAAGAAGAAGGGCAAGTCCAAGCGTGCCCACGTCCTCGTGGCCGCCGTGGAGAAGGCCACGGCCAACTTTGTGCGGGGCCGCCTCATCGCCAAGGAGAACCCGGACATCGAGTCGGAGATGCTCTCGGCAGTGGAACAGGTCTTGGCCACGGGCGAGGCCATGTCCGCGGCTGCACGGGAGTTTGCCTCGGATCCATGCTCTTCCGCCAAGAGAGGGAACATGGTAAGAAGTGACAGGGGACGGACGGACGACGACGACGTGCAGTGCAGTGCAGTGACACTGCAATCTAAGGGAATCTGCCTCATTAACATGCTATAAGTCACACGTGAGGGGGAGGATGGGGGAGAAAGAGACAAAAAGAGCACCAAAACAGATAGGAAACAGAGGAGAGCCTTCCAAAGAATAGATGAAAGAAAGAAGGAAAGAAAGTCAGGACTCAAAGACCACTGCTCAGAGAAAGGGAGTCATGAAAATCTAAACACTGGGGAAATGCTTCACTCACTGGTAGTGCATGCCATGCATGACTTCTTTCCAGGGATGGAGACGCTATTTGCAACACTCAAAACATTATAATTGGCTCTTGTTGAAGATCTTGCATATATAGTCTAAACTATATGATCAGTCAAGGGTTCAATAATAATAATTTATAGGTATATCTAGCTCGGATTAGAAAAAAGATTTGTATAACACTTCTTAGACACACTATTTGAAGTGACACCAAGAACATTTCTTAGATACCCATTAAAAATATAACGCTATTTCATAAAATCACCATGATGACAAATTGGAGTTATAGACAAGTATTATATGTAAAAATGTCTGTTTCTACCCTATGTTTTTTGGGGTCTCTGAAGGATTTTCTTAGGTTAATCATCCTTTAAAGACGAAGAACGTCTTAAAGATGGAGTAGGTGTGTATTGCTAATTGGTATCGCTTAAACTGTTTTTATACAGTTTTTAAATAGTTTGGCAAACACGATGGTAATTGGGTATGTTTTGAATAGTGGTTCTTTGGACACTATCCTAAAATCACTTTCAAAACTTTAAATACGCGTGTATTTTTGTACGTTTATGAAAACAAAACACGAATTGGCATCCTTGAGATCCTATCTACATTTGCGCCCACTATAGCATTTATATTGAAGAAATGAGAGGCCATTGAATGATGATTAAAAAAACGACGTAAGTTACAATATAACTTTTAGATCTATTGAGGAGACACTCAATGTTATTCGATTGCCTTTAAACTTCACAAGATGATCTCATTGCACTAAGGTAAAATACTAGGGGTAACCGACTCTCAAATCCAAATAATGTGAAATAAAAATACCCTATATATATATATATATATATATATATAATACATCATTTACCATGAGTATGCTTAGTCAAAAAAATAATTTAGACATTAATCATACTTGAATATGATGTAGTTCTTAGTTTCACTGCATATCGCATTAATTGCCTCATAGAAGCTGCTTCACAATGAAGGGTTTTTGGAAATATAGAAATGGGTCATAAATGGTGTCCATTTTGACAGATATGTATGTCACAACAAACAAGGTTTCTCCACATTTAAGAATGGAAATTTAATTATAAAGGATAGCTATTTTTTTAAATCCATATATTAATATGTAGATCGAAGTTATCACTTACTATATATTTTTCTTTTCTAGGTTCGAGCAGCTAGGAACCTCTTATCCGCTGTGACCCGTCTCCTAATTCTTGCCGATATGATTGATGTCCATCTTCTTCTTAAAAGCTTAGAAGAGTCGAAGATGATCTTGAATACGTAAGAAGAGTATAGTTATCAAAAAAAAGTGTCATATTTTTACACTATTTTTATGTGCGCAGCTAAAATCAGTAAGTTCTCAAGCTGAGCTCTTGGAAAGTATGAATCGATTCAAGGAGAGCGCGCGTGAGCTCATGATCAAGCCGCCAAGCGTCAGTATGAGCTCAAGGATCCAGCCTCTCGCGATGATTTGGCTGCGGCTCGAGCTGTCTTGAAGAAGCACTCCATGATGCTCCTGACCGCCTCAAAAGCCTACGTCCGTCATCCGGAGCTAGCGGCGGCCAAGGCTAATCGGGACTTTGTCCTGCGGCAGGTCTGCGAGGCCGTAAACACGATATCCGATGTGGCCCGAGGGAAAACACCCTCTGAGTGGAATGGTCTTGGTGATGGCCCAGGAGAGCTGGCTGCTGCCTTGGATGACTTTGACGACCTCATCATCACAAACCCCTGATTTACGACGAGTCCAAGACCCGCCCCTGTTTCGAAGAAAGACTGGAGTCAATTATTTCGGGCGCAGCACTTATTGCGGATGCGAGGTGAGATATTTAATAATAATAATACAAAAATGACTTCTCATTCACATTATTGTATGCCTCTCTAAATTAAACCATTTAACAATTAATGAAGCCTTTGTTTTATATTATACATACAAAATTGAACTAAATTAAAGAATTCAAATTAAATAATCAGGTATCTGCATTGCTATAGTAATGTGAAGTTCCTTTAAAATACGTTGGCAGTAAATATTTATTGCAATACAAGATAACAAAACTTTATTATTTATATTTGTTTTTTAAGTAGAAATAGCCAGTAATTTATAATAAATGGTGGTTTTTTTTTAAATGTCTTCAACATTTTTTTTAAATATAAATATTTAGTATTACAGTATCTATTGACGGCATTGTTGTTTTCTTATGTATTTCAGCTGCACTCGGGATGAAAGGAAGGATCGGATCGTTGCTGAGTGCAACTCCGTTCGCCAAGCATTGCAGGACTTGCTCTCAGATACATGTCGAATGCAGGGAGACAACCCTCCCATGAGTTGGAGCAGGCCATTGAGTCCATGCAGAAGAAGACGCGGGACTTGCGCCGGCAGCTGCGTAAGGCTGTCGTGGATCATGTCTCCGACTCCTTTTTGGAGTGCAACATCCCTCTTCACGTCATGATTGCCGCGGCCAAGGAAGGTAACGAAAAAGACGTTGAGGAGTACGCAAAGATATTTGCGGACCATGCGGATAAACTTGTGGAAGTCTCCAAACTGGCCTGCTCAATGAGTGCCAACGAGGATGGAGTGAAAATGGTAAAATACGCGGCTGCGCAGATCGAGAAGCTGTGTCCACAGGTGACTAATGCTGCCAAGGTCCTGTCAGCTCGTCCCAAGTCCAAGGTGGCTCAAGAGAATCTTCAGGCATTCAAGGAAGCGTGGGAAGAACATGTTCGTATCCTTACGGATGCCGTTGACGACATTACTACAGTGGATGATTTCCTTGCCGTCTCAGAAAATCATATCCTGGAAGATGTCAACAACTGCGTTGCCGCACTACAGGTAAGCTATTCCTCATAATTACATTTCCTTCATTCTTAATATGTATAATCTTGCTTTCCTTAGTCTGGCGATGTGGGAGGGCTAGACCGAATGGCAACATCATCCAAGGCCGATCCAGTCGTATTTGCAATGTCGTATCCGCCGAAATGGATAACTATGAGCCTGGTATTTACACGGAGCGAGTGAATGAAGCCATTCGTATCCTCAGAGGGGAGGTTATGCCCAACTTTGCGCATAAAGTTGAGGCCGCAGTGGACAGCCTCGCCTCTCCCACTCATGAAAAAGTCGACGAAAATGAGTTTATTGACGCCTCCCGACTGGTCTACGATGGTGTTCGAGAGATTCGGAAGGCCGTGCTCTTGAACCGCAGCACTGAGGATGACATTGACTCTGACACAGAATGGGAAATCCTAGACGAGCGAGCTTCAACCCAACCCCGACCCGACTCCACCACGACTGAAATCGACGAGTACCCCGAGATCACCGGGATCACCAACGCCCGGGAGGCCATGAAGAAGCTTCCAGAGGAGGACCGGGCCAAGATTGCTCAGCAGGTAGAGACCTTCAAGCTGGAGAAGAGCAAGTTCGACCAGGAAGTCTCCAAGTGGGACGACAAGGGTAACGACATCATCGTCCTGGCCAAGCACATGTGCATGATCATGATGGAGATGACGGACTTCACCCGGGGTCGGGGGCCCCTCCAAACCACCATGGCCGTCATCAACGCCGCAAAAAAGATCTCCGAAGCCGGTACAAAGCTGGACAAGCTTGCCCGACAAATCGCGGACCAGTGCCCGGAGTCCTCCACGAAGAAGGACTTGACAGCCTACCTCCAGCGAATTGCACTCCACTGCCACCAACTCAACATCACGTCCAAGGTCAAAGCGGACGTACAAAACGTTTCTGGCGAGCTCATCGTCTCGGGCCTGGACTCCGCAACCTCTCTCATTCAGGCAGCTAAGAACCTTATGAATGCTGTTGTCCTCACTGTGAAGGCCTCATACGTCGCAAGCACCAAGTATCCCAAACAAGCCGCCGCCTCTGGACTCAATCTAACCCCAATCGTTGTATGGAAAATGAAGGTTCGTTGAAAATGGTGTTAAAGCGATTTTAAACTTAACATAAGGGAAACTCTTAGAATGCGCCTCTCTGACAATTAGATCAGCCTGTCAAAAACAATATTTGAGGCCCACACAAGAATAAATACACATTCTATGGTTGTAGAAAGTGAATCCTATCGCATAAAAGAGTATTATTATTGAAATAAATTTCAGTCGAGATTTGTATAATCGTGCAGTTTCGCTTAGGCAGACACCTCGTCTTGGAATATTTTTATCTTTTATTGAAATAGGAGGCCATCATTTGTGATAACCTTTTTTTATTTTTTAATATATAAAATAACGTAATAGAGAATCATAACGATTTTAATTTATCCTTTTATTAAATTGTCAAATACATTTTAAAAATATGAACTTAAGAACTTCTTATTCCCTTTTCTTTTTTAGGTTCCTGAAAAAACCTCTGGTGAGACGGGAGGCTCCTGATGAAATTAGAGCCAAAGTCAGAAAAGGCTCACAAAAGAAGCCGTCAAATCCCATTCCGCCTTGAACGAGTTTCTTGGGCCGGATGAAGTGATTTAAGAGGGATTGTCTTCAACGTGTCTCTTGTATATACTATTTTTATTGCATTTTTTCTATGCTATTGACGTAAGAGCCTTTCATGCACTATAAGTAACTATTATTCCTCATCCAAACTTATGATAAGGATGATCAGCACTCTATTAGTAGTTAGCAAGCACTCTCGCACACGCCACACAACACAAAAAACACAATCCCTCATAGAAAGGTTGTTATCTGCAGTACTACTTTCTAATACAATCCCCATAGAACTTATTATTATCCATTATTATTAAATATCTAATTTTTTCATAATTCATTTTTTTTCTACTTCAATATGTAATCATTTGTCAATCCTTTTTATATAATTTTTTTTACTACAATTTGCATTTAAAGAGAACATTATTTCAATACAAATGATAATAAATAAAGATGGTCATCATCATCATCATTTCTTCCCTACTCCCTTCCAAATGGCACCCTTTTTATATGTATTGTTCCCAAATTCATGTTCCCTCCCCGACTAGAGGGAAAACCTGTTATCTTACCCATTATCCTTTTTCAGCATTTAGAAATATATTTATATCTATTACTATTATTATTTTATGAACTTTTTTATCTATGCAAGGGGAGATAGATATCTATTATTCTATACAAAAAAAACCTGATCAAAACTAAAGCGTTAAAGTAAAGTGGCGCATGCAGGGAAAAGTAACAAAAAAAAATGGCCAAAATTTAGGTTTTTTCTTTAACGTTAGATGTCGTTAGTCCATGAAATTACGCCACAATCCTATTTAAAACCGGTTGAAAGGGATTAAGTTTTGATGATTTGAATATATCAAATCACTAAAAGATAAAACGTCTCCAATATAAATAATAAAAGGACTTTGTTCTATTCAAAGAGCTCTAGCATAAAAGCGCCCTTACGGACTAAGAAGAACTAATATTCTGTCCAATTTTTTGGGGGGAAAAGAAGATTTTTATGTTATGCATGCGATACTTTACTTTAACGCTTTAATATAACAAGGGATCATAGAGAATTTAGAGTGCCGAAGCAACTAGCGATAGTACCCCTGAATGTTAGTTCTCCATTGATAGAAACAACTAAAAGAGATTTAAGCTTCATATAAATAACAATGTATGTATTATATAATATATCGACTCTAAAATCACTATCTATAACGTAGATATGCACAAACTAAAGAAATCGGCTACAATGAGATCTACGTGACTACATCATAGGGATATAAAGATATTGAGAGCTTATTCCTTTCAACTGATTCGGTGTGTCCCTATAAACAAAGTAGTTTGTACTACGTCATCGTAATCTGATCATAGAGATAGAATCTATCTCTATGATCAGCTTACGATGACGTAGTACAAATTACTTTGTTTATAGTGGACACACGAATCAACTGAACGATGTTTCTCTGCTATTGAATAATGGAATAAGATCTCTATATATTATATCTCTAGGAGTGTCTACGGACTACATCATAGAGATATAAAGATATAGAGACTATTCCACTTATCAATAGAAGAGAAACATCGTCAGCTGTCGCCTGTGCCCAATATAATAAAAGTAATTTGACCTACGTCCGTCGTAAGTTGATGATAGAGATAGAAAGATTGGTTTAATTTAGCAGTATGACGTATTACCTGAAGAATCCAATAATCTCTATGTCTTTATATCTCTATGGACTACATATTTTTTAAGTATGTTAGCTAAAATAATAATAAATATATTTTAAAAGAAAAGGATCTCACTTTTTTAAGTATTGTCATTGTAGTTGTCTTTGGCTATTATTTTACCTTATGGTTCTGAATTTTTGTTACACCTCCTTTACGCGTACTTGTAAATAACAGACATTTTGGTCATTCTTTGCGAAAGGAATGTCCCTTCAACCACCCAATTGTCTTTAAAAACATTTTCCTACTTTAGTGGGTACGTTTTTTTTAGAATTATTTTTGACCAGCTACCTTGGTCAAAAAAAAGAGAAAAAAAAAAGTAATCTTTAGATTTTTAAATGAAGAAAAACCTTTACAAAAGTTGTTTTAAGTTTCGATGATTATTTTATTCACAGTTTGCTTTTTTTTTTTTTTTTTTTTTTTAACGGTTATAAAATTCTTTATTTGGCTATCAAAATTAAAACAGTGTAAAAATAACTACACTAAAATAGAGATAACTATAAAATAAATAAATAAAAAATACTCTTGACAGTTGCGTTAAATAAAAACATAATGAACATTGTAGAACATATTTACTGTCAAGAGATTATAACCTTATATACATGGACGAAACAGCGTTTATTTATTCTTTAAAAAATCCCGATGACGTCTTAAAATCCTCTTCAAAGCTTTCAGGTATACTCCTGAGCGAGATGGCACAAATCGTATATATCTCCCGCCCATTTCCAAGAAGGAGAACCAGGGTCAGGAATTTTAACATCGAGCGCCTCGTAACGAGCCGCTGCACCAAGGATGATCGCTCTCAGGTCCTCAGCTTCCACATAAGAGTTTGCCGTTAGTTGCTTAGCAATTAATGATTTGATGTTGCTTACTGCTGCGTTTAGAGCTTTATGACTAGAGGGGGAACTTTTTTTTCACTTGTATGGCCCAAATAGAATATAGCCTTTAGAATATTAGGGGAAATTATTTTATTTTCAGATAAATTAAGTTTTAAAAAATGCTTCACCAATGATAGCGCAGGGCAGTCAACGAATGCGTGTAAGATATTGTTGTATAAGCAACCGCAATTGTTGCAGGGGTAATAAAAATTTATATATTGTCCTGAAATTGAAATTGGGCAGTAAATTTTAGCCCGTCTACAATGCCCTGCGTAGAGTGAGAATCCTTTTCTCCCAGGAAAGAGGCAAGCCTAGCATCTTGATAAAAGACTCTGCTATAGATATAGCTTGGCTTACACCACCAGAGGGTGCCTTAAATTTTAAAAACCAGGGCAAGGGAGGACAACAATGCTTAACAGTACGAGAAAGAGGAAAATAGAACCTATTGACATTAAAGACCGATTCTGACTTAAAATCATGTATCGTAAAGACGTTGTGATGAAGGGCAAACATCTCAAGAGCTGAAAGATCACCAAATCTACTGACAAAAGGCTTCTTGTTCTTATTCTGATATAAAATGTCCACAGTAGTATCCGAATGAAATTCGGGCTCCATCTTCCACATAAGTCTTTGCATGGAAGCTAAAAAAGGTGAAATTAATTCCAATTTCAGATTGGTTTAAAAGCGTGCCCAAATGTATCCAGTTCAATAATTCTGACGTGGTATAGTATCTTCTCCAATCACGAGTGTGATCACACCCATTTCTTGTATTACCTTTCGATAATATTTCGGAACAATAGACTGAAGGAGGCACAGACCACCGCCGATATATTTTTTGGGGCGTTTTATGGCGGAGATATACGATTTGTGAAGAGAGATTTCAGCCACCTCTCTTCTTCTTCTAAGGCTAGCTCAGCTAGACTAGGAATGGAGGTTGCCTTGTATAAAACTAGTGGAACCACCCTAGAGTTGTAGAGATCGATTCTTTTTTGCAGAGAAAGACTGCGCCAAAATTTTTGTTGACCATAAATTTTAGTATTCAACAGGTCCAGTTACGTTCTGATACACCAAATCTTGTCCACTCTATGCCGAGAAATATTGACAGAATGGCAATCCTGACGTCTTGTATTTTTACAGTTATCATGGCGGAAACCACTTCCCACCGAAGTATAAAGTTTTGCTTCTATAATTCAAGCCCAGATTTGCCATCGTATTTTTGCAGAAGGACAGTAAACATATCAATCCTTTTTGCGAGCTGCACTTCCGATTGCTTCCACCATTACGTGATATCAT
>CP045893.1:1181195-1218122 GCA_013387185.1 Caligus rogercresseyi
TAAAAAGCTTAGAAGAGTCGAAGATGATCTTGAATACGTAAAAAGTATAGTTATCAAAAAAAAGATTATATTTTTACACTATTTTTATGTGCGCAGCTAAAATCAGAAGTTTCAAGCTGAGTATCTTGGAAAGTATGAATCGATTCAAGGAGAGCGCGCCGTGAGCCTCAGATCAAGCCGCCAAGCGTCAGTATGAGCTCAAGGATCCAGCCTCTCGCGATGATTTGGCTGCGGCTCGAGCTGTCTTGAGAAGCACTCCATGATGCTCCTGACCGCCTCAAAAGCTACGTCCGTTCATCCGGAGCTAGCGGCGCGGCCAAGGCTATCGGGACTTGTCCTGCGCAGGTCTGCGAGGCCGAAAACGATATCCGATGTGGCCCGAGGGAAAAACCCTCTGAGGGAATGGTCTTGGTGATGGCCCAGGAGAGATGGCTGCTGCCTTGGATGACTTTGACGACCTCATCATCACAAACCCCTGATTTACGACGAGTCCAAGACCCGCCCCGTTTCGAAGAAAGAATGGAGTCAATTATTTTCGGGCGCAGCACTTATTGCGGATGCGAGGTGAGATATTTAATAAATAATAATACACAAAGGACTTCTCATTCACATTATTGTATGCCTCTCTAAAATTAAACCATTTAACAAATTAATGAAGCCTTTGTTATATTATACATACAAAATTGAACTAAATTAAAGAATTGAAATTAATAATCAGGGTATCTGCATTGCTATAGTAATGTGAAGTTCCTTAAATACGTTGGCAGTAATATTATTGCATACAAGATACAAAATATTTATTATATTTGTTTTTTAAGTAGAAATAGCCAGTAATTTATAATAAATGGGTTTTTTTTATAATGTCTTCAACATTTTTTTAAATATAAATATTTAGTATTACAGATCTATTGACGGCATTGGTGTTTTCTTATGTATTTCAGCTGCACTCGGGATGAAAGGAAAGATCGGATCGTTGCTGAGTGCAACTCCGTTCGCCAAGCATTGCAGGACTTGCTCTCAGAATACTGTCGAATGCAGGTAGGACAACCCTCCATGAGTTGGAGCAGGCCATCGAGTCCATGCAGAAGAAGACGCGGGACTTGCGCCGGCAGCTGCGTAAGGCTGTCGTGGATCATGTCTCCGACTCCTTTTTGGAGTGCAACATCCTCTTCACGTCATGATTGCCGCGCCAAGGAAGGTAACGAAAAAGACGTTGAGGAGTACGCAAAGATATTTGCGGACCATGCGGATAAACTTGGGAAGTCTCCAACTGGCCTGCTCAATGAGTGCCAACGAGGATGGCGTGAAAATGGTTAAAATACGCGGCTGCGCAGATCGAGAAGCTGTGTCCACAGGGACTAATGCTGCCAAGGTCCTGTCAGCTCGTCCAAGTCCAAGGTGGTCAAGAGAATCTTCAGGCATTCAAGGAAGCGGGGGAAGAACATGTTCGTATCCTTACGGATGCCGTTGACGACATTACTACAGTGGATGATTTCCTTGCCGTCTCAGAAATCATATCCTGGAAGATGTCAACAACTGCGTTGCCGCACTACAGGTAAGCTATTCCTCATAATTACATTTCCTTCATTCTTAATATGTATAATCTTGCTTTCCTTAGTCTGGCGATGTGGGGGCGGCTAGACGAATGGCAACATCAATCCAAGGCCGATCCAGTCGTATTTGCAATGTCGTATCCGCCGAAATGGATAACAACTAGAGCTGGTATTTACACGGAGCGAGTGAATGAAGCCATTCGTATCCTCAGAGGGGAGGTTATGCCCAACTTTGCGCATAAAGTTGAGGCCGCAGTGGACAGCCTCGCCTCTCCCACTCATGAAAAAGTCGACGAAAATGAGTTTATTGACGCCTCCCGACTGGTCTACGATGGTGTTCGAGAGATTCGGAAGGCCGTGCTCTGAACCGCAGCACTGAGGATGACATTGACGCTGACACAGAATGGGAATCCTAGACGAGCGAGCTTCAACAAACCCGACCCGACTCCACCACGACTGAAATCGACGAGTACCCCGAGATCACCGGGATCACCAACGCCGGGAGCCATGAAGAAGCTTCCAGAGGAGGACCGGGCCAAGATTGCTCAGCAGGTAGAGACCTTCAAGCTGGAGAAGAGCAAGTTCGACCAGAAGTCTCCAAGTGGGACGACAAGGGTAACGACATCATCGTCCTGGCCAAGCACAATGTGCATGATCATGATGGAGATGACGGACTTCACCCGGGGTCGGGGGCCCCTCCAAACCACCATGGCCGTCATCAACGCCGCAAAAAAGATCTCCGAAGCCGGTACAAGCTGGACAAGCTTGCCCGACAAATCGCGGACCAGTGCCCGGAGTCCTCCACGAAGAAGGACTTGACAGCCTACCTCCAGCGAATTGCACTCCACTGCCACCAACTCAACATCACGTCCAAGGTCAAAGCGGACGTACAAAACGTTTCTGGCGAGCTCATCGTCTCGGGCCTGGACTCCGCAACCTCTCTCATTCAGGCAGCTAAGAACCTTATGAATGCTGTGTCCTCACTGTGAAGGCCTCATACGTCGCAAGCACCAAGTATCCAAAACAAGCGCCGCCTCTGGACTCAATCTAACCCCAATCGTTGTATGGGAAATGAAGGTTCGTTGAAAATGTGTTAAAGCGATTTTAAACTTAACATAAGGGAAACTCTTAGAATGCGCCTCTCTGACAATTAGATCAGCCTGTCAAAAACAATATTTGAGGCCCACACAAAATAAATACACATTCTATGGTTGTAGAAAGTGAAATCCTATCGCATAAAAGAGTATTATTATTGAAATAAATTTCAGTCGAGATTTGTATAATCGTGCAGTTACGCTTAGGCAGACACTTGTCTTGGATATTTTTATCTTTTGTTGAAATAGGAGGCCATCATTTGTGATAACCTTTTTTTTTTTAATATATAAATAACGTATAGAGAATCATAACGATTTTAATTTATCCTTTTATTAAATTGTCAAATACATTTTAAAATATGAACTTAAGAACTTCTTATTCCTTTCTTTTTTAGGTTCCTGAAAAAAAGCCTCTGGTGAGACGGGAGGCTCCTGATGAAAATTAGAGCCAAAGTCAGAAAAAGGCTCACAAAAGAAGCCGTCAAATCCCATTCCGCCTTGAACGAGTTCTTGGGGCCGGATGAAGTGATTTAAGAGGGATTGTCTTCAACGGTCTGCTTGTATATACATTTTTATTGCATTTTTTCTATGCTATTGACGTAAGAGCCTTTCATGCACTATAGTAATATTATTCCTCATCAAAACTTATGATAAGGATGATCAGCACTCTAGTTAGTAGTTAGCAAGCACTCTCGCACAAACACAAAAAACCACAATCTCATAGAAAGGTTGTTATCTGCAGCTACTTGCTAATACAATCCCATAGAACTTATTATTATTCCTATTTAATATAATATTTTCATAATTCATTTTTTCTACTTCAATATGTAATCATTTGTCAATCCTTTTTATATAATTTTTTTACTACAATTTGAGTTATAAGAGAACATTATTCATATACAAATGATAATAAATAATAAAAAGATATGTCATCATCATCATATTTCTTCCCTACTCCTTCCAAATGGCACCCTTTTTTTATATGTATTGTTCCCAAATTCATGTTCCCTCCCGACTAAGGGGGAAAACCTGTTATCTTACCCATTATCCTTTTCAAGCATTTAGAAATATATTTATATCTATTACTATTATTATTTATGAATTTTTATTATTGCAAGGGAAGATAGAATATCTATTATTCTATACAAAAAAAACTGATCAAAACTAAAGCGTTAAAGTAAAGTGGCGCATGCAGGGAAAAAAGTAAAACAAAAAAAATGGCCAAATTTAGGTTTTTTCTTTAACGTTAGATGTCGTTAGTCCATGAATTACGCCAATATCCATTTAAACGGTGAAAGGGATTAGTTTGATGATTTGAAATATATCAAATCACAAAAGTAAAAAAGTATACAAATATAAATAATCAAAAGGACTTTTTTTTTTTCAAGAGCTCTAGCTAAAGCGCCCTTACGGACTAAAGAAGAACTAATATTTCTGTCCAATTTTTTTGGGGGGAAAAAGGAGATTGTTATGTTATGCATGCGATACTTTACTTTACGCTTTAATAATAACAAGGGATCATAGAGAATTTAGAGTGCCGAAGCAACTAGCGCGTAGTACCCCTGAATGTTAGTTCTCCATTGATAGAAAAACTAAGAGAGATTTAAGCTTCATATAAATAACAATGTATGTATTATATAATTTATCGACTCTAAAATCAACTATCTATACGGTAGATATGCACAACTAAAGAAATTGCTAAAATATGGAGGCCTACGTGACTACATCAGGGAAAAAAGATATTGAGAGCTTATTCCTTTCACCTGATTCTGTGTGTCCACTATAAACAAAGTAGTTTGTACTACGTCATCGTAATTGATCATAGAGATAGAACTATCTCTTGATCGATACGATGACGTAGTACAAATTACTTTGTTTATAGTGGACAACAGAATCAACTGAACGATGTTTTCTGCTATTGAATAAGGAATAAGCTCTCTATATCTTATATCTCTATGGGAGTGTCTACGTGACTACATCATAGAGATATAAAGATATAGAGAGCTTATTCCATTATCAATAGCAGGAAACATCGTCAGCTGCGCCTGTGACCAATATTAAATAAAGTAAATTTGACCTACGTCATCTAAGTGTCATAGAGATAGAAAGATTGGTTTAATTTAGGCAGTAAGTATGAGTATTACCGAAGAATCCAATAATCTCTATGTCTTTATATCTCTATGGAACAATTTTAAGTATGGTAGCTAAAATGAATAATAAATATATTTTAAAAGAAACGGATCTCACCCTTTTAGTATTGTCATGTATTTTGGCTTGGATATTATTTTCCTTATGGGTTTGATTTGTTCACCTCCTAATATGGTACTGTAAATTAAACAGACATTTTGGTCATTCTTGCGAAGGAATGTCCTTGACCACTCCATTAGTCTTATACTTTCTCTACTTTAGTGGTACGGTTTTTAGAATTTATTTAACCAAGCTAACTTGGCAAAAAAATAGTAATTTGAGATTTTTATATGAGAAAAACCTTACCAAAAAGGTGTTATAGTTTATGAGATTATAATTTATTCAAGTTTTTTTTTTTTTTTTTTTTTTTTTTTTAACGGTTATAAAATTCTTTATTTGGCTATCAAAATTATAAAACAGTGTAAAAAATAACTACACTAAAATAGAGATAACTATAAATAAATAAATAAAAAATACTCTTGACAGTTGCGTTAAAATAAAAACATGAATGAACATTGTAGAACATATTTACTGTCAAGAGATTATAACCTTATATACATGGACGAAACAGCGTTTATTTATTCTTTAAAAAATCCCGATGACGTCTTAAAATCCTCTTCAAAGCTTTCAGGTATACTCCTGAGCGAGATGGCACAAATCGTATAATATCTCCCGCCCATTTCCAAGAAGGAGAACCAGGGTCAGGAATTTTAACATCGAGCGCCTCGTAACGAGCCGCTGCACCAAGGATGATCGCTCTCAGGTCCTCAGCTTCCACATAAGAGTTTGCCGTTAGTTGCTTAGCAATTAATGATTTGATGTTGCTTACTGCTGCGTTTAGAGCTTTATGACTAGAGGGGGAACTTTTTTTCACTTTGTATGGCCCAAATAGAATATAGGCCTTTAGAATATTAGGGGAAATTATTTTATTTTCAGATAAATTAAGTTTTAAAAAATGCTTCACCAATGATAGCGCAGGGCAGTCAACGAATGCGTGTAAGATATTGTTGTATAAGCAACCACAATTGTTGCAGGGGTAATAAAATTTTATTAATTGTCCTGAAATTTGAAATTGGGCAGTAAATTTTAGCCCGTCTACAATGCCCTGCGTAGAGTGGAGAATCCTTTTCTCCCAGGAAAGAGGCAAGCCTAGCATCTTGATAAAAGACTCTGCTATAGATATAGCTTGGCTTACACCACCAGAGGGTGCCTTAAATTTTAAAAACCAGGGCAAGGGAGGACAACAATGCTTAACAGTACGAGAAAGAGGAAAATAGAACCTATTGACATTAAAGACCGATTCTGACTTAAAATCATGTATCGTAAAGACGTTGTGATGAAGGGCAAACATCTCAAGAGCTGAAAGATCACCAAATCTACTGACAAAAGGCTTCTTGTTCTTATTCTGATATAAAATGTCCACAGTAGTATCCGAATGAAATTCGGGCTCCATCTTCCACATAAGTCTTTGCATGGAAGCTAAAAAAGGTGAAATTAATTCCAATTCCAGATTGGTTAAAAGCGTGCCCAAATGTATCCAGTTCAATAATTCTGACGTGGTATAATATCTTCTCCAATCACGAGTGTGATACACACCCATTTCTTGTATTACCTTTCGATAATATTTCGGAACAATAGACTGAAGGAGGCACAGACCACCGCCGATATTTTTTGGGGCGTTTTATGGCGGAGATATACGATTTGTGAAAGAGAGATTTCAGCCACCTCTCTTCTTCTTCTAAGGCTAGCTCAGCTAGACTAGGAATGGAGGTTGCCTTGTATAAAACTAGTGGAACCACCCTAGAGTTGTAGAGATCGATTCTTTTTTGCAGAGAAAGACTGCGCCAAAATTTTGTTTGACCATAAATTTTAGTATTCAACAGGGTCCAGTTACGTTCTGATACACCAAATCTTGTCCACTCTATGCCGAGAATATTGACAGAATTGGCAATCCTGACGTCTTGTATTTTACAGTTAGCATGCGGAAACCACTTCCCTACCGGAAGTATAAAAGTTTTGCTTCTATTAATTCCAAGGCCAGATTTGCCCTCGTATTTTTTGAAGAAGGACAGTAAAATATCAATCCTTTTTGCGAGCTGCACTTCCGAGTTGGCTTCCACCATTAACGTGATATCATCTGCATAGAGGTCTATGAGATGTCTTCGACCACCGAAAGAGATTCCAAACCCTAGGTATTTACTTGTCAAAAACCTAGTTAGCTCATGGATAGCCGAAACAAAAAGAAGCGGGGCTACAGGACATCCTTGTCTACAGCTTTTTGACAATAAAATAGGAGAACTATTGATTCCGTCCAATGATATAATAGAAGATCCATTGAGCAACACAGCTCTTATGGGATTAAAAAACCGTTTAGGAAGAAGGCGCTTGATAGATCTTAAAATGTGGTCATGCCGTATAGTATCGAACGCTTTGCAGAAATCAATTGCAATTAAAGCTCCAAACTTGCTACGACTTTTGACTGATTCCATTGCGATAAAAATGTTGCGTGAAATATCCGTGATTTTTCTATTTTTAAGAAAGCCTTTTTGTTCATGATCAATTTTACAGTTTAAAATAGGTTCAATTTTTTTAGCTAAAATACCAATTAAAATTCTGTACGCATTATTTAAAATAGTTATCGGCCGCCAATGGCTAAAATCAGTTCCATTGCCTTTCTTAGGAATCAATGCTATACGACCCTTGGCGAGAGTACTTGGCATTTTTCCAGTAAACTCAATATGTCGGCCGATACATAAAAGATATGGAGCTATTTCTTCAGGGGCGATAGAGAAGATACGTCCACAGATTCCGTCAGGACCAGAAGCTTTATTGTCCTTGAACTTACATCTTATATGTTCGACAATACATTGATGTGTAAAAATTTCCGTGGAACTTTGACGTCTTCTCTTGGGGAAATTTAGCCTTAGACCACCGACAATCTCGGAAAACTTTCCGTGGAAATAATTCAAAATCTCTTTAGGTTTCTTAATAACTCTGTTATTGTCGATAATGCTTTTAATAGTGCATGCAGAGCTGCTCTTGTTATTTGGAAGAAACTTATACCTTAAATTGGAATCTGATTCCCTATCTCTTTTTCTCTCCATTTCTGCTTCTGCAATGTCTGTCACTCTATACTCATTCACTAGCTCAGTAGTTATGCACTTAATGAAAATAGAAGAAGCGGAAAGAGCTCTTTCAATGTCATACTGGAGCTTCGCTGCTTTATTTTTATGAGATGTAATAAACTTTTTCACAGTACTTGAAACCACTTTCAGAAGCAAGGGGTACGCCCGTTTTTGAGTAATCGAACTATGACCATTAGACAGGTTTGTTCTCAAGTTTCTAATAAACTTTTTTTCCGACAAAACCCATCGTGGTGTTTTGAAAGAGCGGCGGAACGGAACATGACGAAGACAAATTTCTATTACTTTATGATCTGACGAAGGCTCTGGGATGTAACGGGCACTTCTTATAAGATGAACCAATAATGATGATACAAGAGCAAGATCGATACGGGAGGATTTGTTTCCGCAGCACCACGAAATGTTATCTTCAGGATTAAATTTTTTGGTGACGTCCACTAACTGTAATCTAAAGATAAGCTCCTTAAGGACGGCAGAATTGGGGTACCTAACCAACGGCTTATCAACATCCACATTCAAGTCTCCTATTAATAAAAGAGGAAGCTGCCGAAGATTTTGCGACTCGAGGATACTTTGAAAAAACGTGGAAGACTTACGATTCGGGCCATATGCATTGATGACAGAGAAAGTACAACCAGACGCAGAAATAATAATGTGGATCCAATCCCCATCACTGGAGTACTCATTAACGAAAAGCGGTTTTAATATACGTTTAGAGACAAAAGTAACAACTCCTCTTTTTCCACTACAGGAGAAAAAATGATTAAACGAGGCCGGAAGACATTGCATACAATTGTTTTTGCAGGATGAAGATACTTTAGAAGAGATGTCTTGCAGGCAAATGATATCAGGGTTGGAGGAGGAAACCAGGTGCTTCATAAGCGCATGCCTAACCCTTCTATTTCTTCCACCCCTAACGTTCAAAGACACAATTTTAGAAATACCCATATTGTTTTCGAGCTCGTTGGAAATAGTTGGAGGGAAATAATCTGTAATTTTACATTGTATTGGAATCATGTTTTGTTTTCTTTTTAGGTTATCCAATTTAGAACTGCCTTCAAGAGCAATTTGGAGTCTTTTCGGCTTCTTTTGGAGAGTGACTGGGATCTAGTTGCTATCGATAACCGTTTGTGTTGGCGCAAAATCATTTATAATTCTAATTAAACCCTACATGGGGTATTCCTGGGCTTGATCCGATATTTGGAGTCAAAAAAAGGATATTGGCAAACTATATTGTCCTATAAAATAAGAAAAATTATATAAACAATGGTGAATTAAGAAAGAAAAATATAAATAAAAGGATTAAATAGCACAATGATAATAGGAAAATAATTTAGTAGACAATGAAATAAAAATATATCAAAATAGGCTAACAATAAACCGAGTCAGTACTTTTATTTTTTCAGTATGGTAGAATAGATCAGGGATTAAAACAGCGTAATAAAGTATGAACGACTTTATTAATTGTCTACATGCTAGATTTGGTCAAACTTTAGTTGTAATGTTATCTAACGGTGGATCTTATGATTTGATTTTGGCTTAACATCGCCATAAGATATTAGATAGGTGGAAACACATAATATGCCACGGGTAAGTGGGAATATGTAGTATCAAAACGTATTTAATAAATTGCCATGTATGATCCGAAAAATAGTATCAGAAGTTAAGCTTCTATAAATTATTTTTTGAGCTATAATATGATTTTTTTTTTTGATACGGAAGATACTCCCTGGAAGGTTTTATGCATGATCTTTGAAGTACAAAGGAGTATTTCATAAAAATATGATACCACCTTTCATTAGTAAGTGGTTAATGAAAAATCTAACAATTGGGTATAGGCGCTAACGACACCGATCGGTGTAGAATTATGATAAACAGGGATGTATTTAGACACCTTTTTAATAAAAGTCCAGGGACTTCCTAAAGTAATCCGAAAGAAATATTCAGTAATTGTTTTGTCTAAACAAAAATAAGAAGATCTCTTTAAAAGGAAGGTTGTTGCAACGCACATATTTAAGTGTCGTAAAGAAAATAAAGGTTTTAATTATATACGTTGACAAAATGCCATGGTTTTTAACTGACGGAAATAAAAAGATAACGAACATAAAATACTACACAAATAAGAGGGGAATCGTATGTGTTATTTTTTGTTACGAACAGAAAAAAATAGATTTATTAAAATATGTTTAACTACTATTTCAAAGCAAGAGGCAGGCCTACTAACATAAAGACGCTATAATAAACGTTATTTAAATATGACTCCAACATTAACTTAATAAGTGTCTATATTTGAGCAGCAAATTAGTCTTCTGAATATCCTTACTAATAAATCCACTATAAATAAAATATGACATTCCTACACTAGTTTGTAGTATTAATGACCATATTTTGTGATATTAAAAATATTTTTTTCTGATTATTTATACATATAAACACATGAGCTACGAGGGTCATCTTTTTTGTAGTGGATAAGCGATTCTATATTATATTATTCAAAGAATACTACATAGAGAAGTTTGAGTTCTTAAGTCATTTTATTAAGCTTTTAAAAAAAGTAATAAATGGTTTTTACACTTCGGACCGGCTTTGATCATAGAGATATAAAGATATAGAGAGCTGATTCCCTTCAATAGCAGAGAAACATCGTTCAGCTGTCGCTTGTGTTCAAAATAAACAAAGTAATTTGTACTACGTCATCGTACGCTGATCATAGAGATAGAATCTATCTCTATGATCAGCTTACGATGACGTAGTATAAATTACTTTGTTTATATTGGGCGCAGGCGACAGCTGAACGGTGCTTCTCTGCTATTGAAGGGAATCAGCTCTCTATATCTTTATATCTCTATGGATTTAAATGTTTTGAATCTGCAAGCGTCAGCTGAGTCAGCTGTCGTGGTGCGGTTCCCCTGTTGACGTAAACATTAGGACTCTCCTTTGTACTGGTAGCAGATTATATTATTTCTTTCTTCACTTCGTGACTCGCTAGCTCCATTTCGCAAGAGAGCTTCTCCAAGGATATTTCCCAGCATGTCAGAAGATCTTCAGGAGTCCTCCATCATGAGCTCCGTCCTGGACTGCGTACGGGAGGAAGTCGGATCGGATGTCCTGGGGAGGCTGGAGGCGCTTTGGATATCCAAGCTGAAGGCCTTGATGCCAAGAGACTCGAAAATGAGGTTGATGCCCTTGAAGACGAAGACAAAGAAGGTGAGGAAGAGGAGGAAGACGTTGTGGTCATCGCGGATGCCTCCAAACCCTCGCTTCCAGCAATTCCATTGCCGGCACGGCCGCACAACAAAGAAAAGGTATGCTCGGTAATCTATTACCTCAAATTTTCCCTGTTTCTCTAAGAAATTAGGTTGTAACTTGGTTTTATGTTTTGCATCTCAAATATGTCTTGAAGTAGTAAAGCCTTTAAATTGATACTTAGCATAAAATCCAACATTTATTTGAAGAAAATTATAAAAAAGTTACTCAACTATCTTACATTGGGCTCATTGAGCTGCCAATTAAAGTTGTTCGATATTGGTTAAGTTTTGCATGTTGAAAAATAGAAAATGAACTTAGTGCTATCATTTAAAGCATTTGGATAATATAAGAACTGTCGTAGGTTAGAGTTAATATTACTTATTATTAATTTCATATATTTTGTCACCTACCCATGACTTCAATCCTTTAACTTTTTATATACTACAACCTGCCATTTTAGAGTATCATACAATTTATGTTTTGACTGAGCTTCACTCCTGCTTCTTGAAAACTAGACGAGGAAATTATTATTATTATAATGCCAAATAGTGGAACGGAACGCAAAAAGTATAATTTTTATCGTTTTTCGTGGAACGGTGTTCATCTTTCCTTTCACAAGCCTGATAATATCCCATATACAGACTATGTAGAGATTGTATATTAAGAGGTTGTCCAAACTATTTTTTTACTGCCGATTTTTATTATATATTTTAGTGAAACAATTTCATTAATTGCGATTTTCCTAGGACACATTACGATAGCAATCTCCACTAGGATAAGTAGTGACTCTAATGGATTTGAATCTCCAATATGATATATAATTAAAGTATTTTAATCCTTTTTCTTGATTTAGTAGATATATTGAGAAAATGGATGTCCATCTCTAATGTGACATATAATTAAAGTATTCTTTTTCTTCAGGATTTATGTCAGATCGATGGTGCAGCGGATAGTTCTGACGAGGAAATCGAAGACGAGGATGATGACGACGACGACGAAGACGAGGATGATGAGGACGATGACGAGGACGAAGAGGACGCCATGGAGGATGAGGACCCCGACGAGGGCGGTGGTGTAGAGGAGGAACCCCTGGGCTCCAACGACGACATATCCGAAGAGGATCCCTCGGACCTCTTCGATACAGACAACGTTGTCGTCTGTCAGTATGACAAAATCACCCGGGCGAGGAACAAGTGGAAGTTCCACCTGAAGGACGGAATCATGCATCTGAACGGAAAGGACTATGTCTTCCAAAGGGCAAACGGGGATGCGGAGTGGTAAATACTCCATCAACGTCCAAGCTCATTTTTGTATGCGATTGTAATAATATTCATTAATGTAATAATAATAGTAGGTATAATTTCTTTGTTATTCATAAATAAATGACTTGTTTTTATATATATTTTTTACACGAAATGAAGTCGTCATTTAGATTGCCACTCATATACAACAGCATGAAACACAATTCTCCTGGAGTTCATTACCAGCTCTAATTTTCTAAGTTGATCCCACTGCGAAGGAATATATATATATTAATTCCCTAAATGCTTATATTATAAAGATGCCTTACAGGTTGAAATCTATAAGTTTCCAGAGTAATTGTGTTTAAAGTATTTAGATTTCCAGGCTTCCATCCCAACACTTATTCTATAAAACAACTACTTAATCATGGTTGTCAATATAATTATCAAAAAATAATGGTCTTACCTTGTTACGGCAACGCAATTAGGAAGCTCATATATATATATCAGACTTGTTGATTTATTGTTCATTTGTTGTCGTTCGTTTTTGGCGCCAAAAAAAGACAAATTTTAATTTTCATGGGACAAATTTCCTTTCTAAAAAAACGTCATCACTTTTTTTCTTCTAAAAAACCCGATTCAATTTAAATTTAACGACGAACGATAACTTTTGGCGAACGACAAACGACAATTTTTATCGAACGTCATCAAGTCTGATATATATTCGTAAATTTGAGCTGGAGGGAGGCAAAGCTATTTGAAGGGATATTCCCTCCCGCATTTATAGCGGCAATGTGCTTAATTCTTGCGATATATATTAGCAGTTCAAAAACTAGGAGTATGACATTTCAAATTATATCTCATCACTAATAAACTATGCATACCAAATATCTTTGTCTATACAAAATAATAATAATTCTATACATGCGTTCCTTACTCCATGGTTTTATTTATATAACGTTCGTTCAGTTTTACTTACAGTTCACAAGCCTCATACACAGTATTGAAATATACGTTAACTTTATTGATAATTCTGAAATCCGTTCAATGTTTTCGTTATTAAAAAAATTCCGTGTGATTTTAAATTTACTTATTTGTAAAAAATGTCGTTTTAGTAACAAGCCCTTTCGGACTTATAATTCAAGTGTATAGATTTTAGAAGGGTTTCTGGCGATAATTTTGGTTTCTATTTGCTATAAGGCTAATGATTTTGTAGCTTCTGATAAACATTAGAAATCATAGCTCAATTTTCTATTTTAAACCTGACATAACATTAACATTTTGGGGGAAATATATTTTTTTGTAGAAAATAAGCCGACCCTCTACAAGACGGTATACTAGAGCTGCATATATTCTTTCAGTAAATATCGGCTTCTTACATACAGTCGGCCCTCGCTACTTCTCCCCTCGACATCTCGCAGTTCTTTTTCTACGCGAAGACGCCTTGGCTCCCGTTTTTTCACTGGTAAATCTTCGAAAAGCAAGGTGGCGGCCCAAAAAAAGGTCCGGTCGAGTACATGTATTTCAGACGCACGTACGACACAAGGCAAAATGGTGTTAGGTTTAAACGCCGGGTGATGTCAAATCTCTCTAAATTTCAAAATATATCAACATCATGACCCTCATAGATATCGCGGGGTCGTGTAGTGGATCCGGGCCGTCGCGACTTTGCGAGGGACGACTGTATATCGTAAATAATATTTAGATTTTTGGTCCTAGGAACGTCATGGGATGTGTTCAGGGTATGTAAGAACCCAAAATTTTGAAAAACCCGGTTAAAAACCCTGGTTTTACCGTGGTTTTTTTCGTAATTCAGGTTTTTCATTACACCATAATTAGCTATTAGCTAGAAATAACTAGACCACCCCCACTACTTCCATCTGGAGTCATAACGACGCTTCTCTCCTTCAGAGGCCTCCTCAGGCCTCGAAACCCTGTCAACCATCTGGAATACTGCGACTCAAGTCATGCCAATCTCTGAGCTATGTCACCAAGTTTATTTATTCCATAGAAAAGAATTTAGAAGGAAAAGCGTGACTCAATCTTTAACATCTATCTATTACTACTGATCTGTTATTTTCTCTGCTCTAACTTCATTTTATGGAGAGTGCATTCCATGCTATTAGCTAATTAATAGTGTAATGAAAAACCCGAATTTCGAAAAACCCGGTTTTTTTCAAAAATCGGGTTTTTTTACAAACACTGGATGTGGTAGACAAAATAAAATATTTTAAAAAGATGACGCGCATAGAGTCTTTGAGCTCATAAGCTATGGGGGATATTGAGATTTTTGTATTAATTAAAAGACGCACACGGTAATGGGAACATTTTAAGATTGGCGCACTACGATAAGCCATAGTTATATAGATAATAGGGCATGCCACAAGGGAATCCCTCACGTTTTAAACAAAAATATGCAAACAACCCACAATGGAGAAACTATTGGCACGAGCACAACTCTATCTTTTTTACTTATAAAAGTCGACTCTAAATTTATTGCTTCTCTGTTTTTGAGAAATAGCATGGAAGAGTACTGTAACTTTTTATAACTTCATGATAAAACGTTTGGCTTCTGCAATATTCCTCAATGATGGCTAACTTCATCGCACGCGGCAGCCACTAGCTTTTTGCATGCTGAAAGAGATATCTAGATATGAATAAATTATAATAGTCTTAGTATTTTTGATGAAGAAATATCCAAACTTATGAGATGTTGTATATACCTGCATGTTGTATATTTTCACTTATCGAAATACATTTATATGTATTTATATGCTATAAACCGACACAGATTTAAAATGTTATTTGCACGTTTCATGAATGGAATTTTTATATTTTATATAATTATAAATATCCATGTATAATATATAATACTTTCTATGAGTACATAACAATATTTGCTCGTCTAAGGGTTCGAAATATTACGTTAAGATCGAGCACAGTTCAGGAAAGTCGTTTAAATTGATTTGTTCAATATTTACAAAAAATATCTAGAGCAATAAATAACAAACAAATTTTCAAAAAAGTTTACGATTAAATAACAGTTGATGAAATGTACAAATTGTACATACCTTACTAGTTCTCTTTTTAACAATTCTTTGGGACGATTTAAATCGAAGCTGACGACTTGATTAACTGGGTAAAATATTATGATTATTAAATTAAAGTATGTTCTTCACAGACGAAAAGCAGTTACTAAAATTATATATATAAATTATGTATTTTTAGCTCAATTAATATTCTACATTAACCAAGGTTATGTATCATATTTAATGAATAGCGTAGCTATATATTTGTAAGTATGTCTCTAAGTCACGAATCATTTCACACCGTCGTTCAAGCCTTTGCTGAGTGCTAGGATCTTCGCTTCCTAAGGGAAGTAATTACTTGCAACATTGCCAACGTAGGTGAAAACTTTGTTGATGGAATTGCATCAAATTTTACAAAAGCCTCTCTTTAAACGTGTGTCCTTGAAATGACTACTTTTAATTGCGAAAACCGAATTGCAGAAAAAACTACCTAACGGGATACCGGTCCAAGTGGAAGCATTTAGGACAATTCTTATTTCATAAGCAGCAAGATACTCGCCTATGGGATCAAAATCCCAACGTGGATTATTCATTGTGAAATATTATCAGAAGAATGCAAGAAGTTTTTGCTTTTGCGAATACATTAAAAGTGTTTTTATATTGTAAAGTAGATTGTTTAGCATAAAATGTTTTGTTGTTCTGAAGTTTTATGTATTATTACTATATTTATAAAATATCGGTTGTATATTTATATAATTTTGCTGTTTGTTCACATTTGACATATTGTAAGGAATAACGTTTGACTTATGTTTAGAATACATAAAATATACAAATAAAAAAGTGTATATTTTCTTCATTATTTAATCGTTCATTCTTTTAATTTTATTGTCTATAATCATTTTTTTGATGAATTATCTAGTTAACGATTAACGGGTCTTCATCAACGAGTAAAAATTACAAAGTATTCAATTTTTTTCTTTCAAATTAATTAATGAAATATGTCTAACCCCTCAAACAATAAAGATATTCCTCTCAAAAATTCGTGGAAACTCATTTTTATCAAAATGGTTTGGTTTAAATTTCGTTATCCTTAAATCCCGACAAAATAAATTATTTCATTATTAGGTAAACACAAATTTAAAAGATCCTATTTTGTGTACTTAAAAATACCTCTATGTATATATTTAATTGTAATTTGTAAGACAAAGAACTTTGATAAATGTGAGGGGTTTTTAATACTCCCGACACTTGATCCTAGTATGAATGATAAGTTAATGATAGAAGGAGTATATGCTGTCTTTGAATTTATCGTTCCTCATTTTTGGAGAATAGCGATAAGTGATATACTTTTAAAAAACTCAACGATATATAATTAAAAGTCATACTACATTCAAAAATATCGACAACCACTTCAAATCAATACTAAATGTAATATTTATTTAAAAAAATAAAGCTTTAAACACACACTGATTAACAGGAGAAATCCAATTAGTGCTATTGACTGAAGTTTAAAGTTTAATTTATATTATGCTTGTATTTTTTACGGTTTAACTTCCTTTGTTTAATATTTATTTATATTAGAGATTAGGTAGCCTAATAAATGTTAAAATAGGACTCTTCATTGAGAAAGAGTGACTGAATTTCCATGGAGCAAACATATGTATATTATGCATTCTTGTCCAATGTTAATTGGCTGTTGATAATATTAATCAGCTAAACAATCAATCCATCGACTCTTATGAAGATCCTGGTGGTCTAAGACTTTTTGTTTTTAGAACAGTTTTCTAGTTTTTTATTTATTTCATGAGCTATTCTTTTGGTACAGCGATGATAAAAGAATTATTTGCTCAAAACCATGAGTAACCATTAATATGATTAAGTCTCTTGTTATGACAAAGATTTACCTCCCAATCTCCCTCATCTATAAGGCCCGCAATTCCGCCCATTCTCCCCCCCCCTTACCACACCAGCCCTTCTCATTAATGACTGCGCCCTCTAGTGAGTATCAGACGCACTCCCTAATGAGCTCTTCTCATTATGTATTTTTCGAGCTCTCCTTTTTAAGAGGAGTGCGTGTTTCTTTTTCTTTCTATCTCTCTTTATGTGTGTGTGTATGTTTCCCTTGGTCCCAAGGTAAGAAGAAAAGAAACAGGATTGGTCCCATTCCCCCCTTATACACTACACTCTTCTCCTATGATTGGCTCCCGCGCCTTTAATGAGAGGCTGACGCCGTTCGAATCTTATTATTATTATTAAAAGAGAGGGAGAGAGAGAAAAAATTAGAGAAAGAAAAAAATTAAATGATCATTATTATCCTGACTCCTTCATACGAAGAGGAGATACAAACAAGCGCAAAGGATCCTTAGGGAAGGAATCAAATCAAGGAATTCAGAAGGCTCTTCCTGACGCAAGGACTCTTCTTCAATCGACTCTCATCGAGATATCCCTCCTCCTCTTCAAGGAGAATCAGACGGTAATGCATGGAAATGGAATCACGTGTTCAGAGTTGCTGCTGCTGCTGCTGTTGAAATCGTAGTAGTTGTTGTTGTTGTCATTTCGCGCAATTTTTTATGTATTGAATATTTTACAGGAAGGAAAAGTCTTAGTATTGAGGACATTGAATGCCATGATCTGAGGAATCGAGTCCTTTTCATCCCCTCATCTCCATGAAAAATGAGAGAGGAGAGACTTTCCCTCCCTTCCTTCCTCCCTTCGATTCTTTCTCGTCCTCTCCTGCTTTGTCGAAAGAGGTCTTGCAAAAGCTTTCCTCTTACACAAACAAATAACAAATATCTCTTAAGAAGAATAAGAATTTAGAGTTACCATACAATTCCCCTCTTCTCTCTCCTTTTGTTGGAAGTTCATTCTGTATTTCCAGAGATACTAAACATAACCATTTGTAATAACACTAACTACTAAAAACGAAGAGCTTTCGTCGTCGTCGTTCAATGCATGGCTCTCATAACAGTTACAATAATCGTAAAAATAATATCATGTAATAACAATATACATTGAGTTTGATGATATTTCTTTTCTAGCCCGGGCTTCATGTTGGCCTATGACGGTCTTGTTGTTTTTGGTGTGCCAGGGCCCATAAGACGAATGCGTCTCCTAGGATGATTAGTCGTAGCATTGGGCCATAAGATGAATGGTTCAATTATTATTATTACTACTAATAATAATATGATAGGGGTATTTTATCTCTCTACATAAGAGACCCTTTGAGATGTTCTATTTTTCATATGATATTGAAGAAACATGGCTCAAACATATACACACCATAGAAATATAAAGATATAGAGAGCTTATTGGATTCTTCAGAGAAAATACGTCAGTGTGTCCAGAAGTCAGCTGAGAGATGGTTTTTTTTTGCTAATTGGAGGGAATAAGCTCTCTATATCTTTATATCTCTATGGTTTCTTCAGAGAAATACGTCATTGTGTCCAGAATACAGCTGAACGACGATGTTTCTTTGCTAATTGGAGGGAATCAGCTCTCGATATCTTTATATTCTATGGATTCTTCTGAGAAATACGTCATTGTGTCCAGAAAAGTACAGCTGAACGACGATGTTTCTTTGCTTATTGGATGGAAAAGCTCTATATCTTTATATTTCTATGGATTCTTCAGATAAATACGTCATTGTGTCCAGATTACAGCGGATCATATTTCTCTGCTATTGGATGGAATAATATCTTTATATTTTTATGGATTCTTCAGAGAAACACGTCATTGTGTCCAGAAAAATACAGCTGAACGATGTTTCTTTGCTAATTGGATGGAATAAGCTCTCTATATCTTTATATTTCTATGGACTCTTCAGATAATACGTCATTGTGTCCAGAAAAATACAGCTGAACGATGTTTCTTTGCTAATTGGATGGAATAAGCTCTCTATATCTTTATATTTCTATGGATTCTTCAGATAAATACGTCATTGTGTCCAGAAAATACAGCTGAACGACGATGTTTCTTTGCTTATTGGAGGGAATAAGCTCTCTATATCTTTATATTTCTATGGATTCTTCAGATAAATACGTCATTGTGTCCAGAAAAGTACAGCTGAACGATGTTTCTTTGCTAATTGGAGGGAATAAGCTCTATATATCTTTATGATACAAACATGTCTTAGGTTTGCGAGAAAACGAAGAAAAAGCTGGTATAAACTGATGTCAACAACACCAAAAATACTTATTGTTTAACAGAATATAGTTTTAATTTATATAAACAATCAAAGTACATATATTTTAGATATATAGTTAAATTAAGACAAATAAGTCCTTTAATAGTTCTTGATTTTATCTATCGAAGCACGTAAAGGAATACATAGAAATGAATTTTATCATGGAAGTAATAAATCTGAATGCAACTGCGTTAAATATCAAATATGATAGTAATTCAGGGGACTGAGTTAATGTCTACTGTTTATTGAATTAA
Source organism: Caligus rogercresseyi (assembly GCA_013387185.1). Taxonomy (NCBI): domain Eukaryota; kingdom Metazoa; phylum Arthropoda; class Copepoda; order Siphonostomatoida; family Caligidae; genus Caligus; species Caligus rogercresseyi. The sequence goes on from CP045893.1 coordinate 1,201,129, forward strand.
ATAATAAAGTTTTAGATCAGTTTCTGCATCTGTTTAAAGCTATTTGAACACATAAATAATATAGAGCTTATTCCTTCCATATCCAATATTATTAGGATGTTGATGTAGAGGATCCCTCCTTTGTCTAAGGCAATCAATATAATGAGATAATTAGATATAATTGCCCTCATATGAACCGTCTTGAGACACTTTCTAGCGATATATAATTACCATAATTATCTCACATACTCATTAGATTGCTCGCCAAAAACCTCAAAAATTATATTTTCATAAGAGTAAAATATCAAATTTTTATTTGAATTTCAAAGGTTGTAAAGGCTCTAAATGGTCACTAATGAATAGATAATGCCCTCATTAATTAAAATTACTTCCCTTTTCCAATATCTTTTAATTATAATTTCAATGTTTTGAAGAAACTCTGGAATTTCTACTTTTATTAAATATTATAATATAATAAAACCTTAAATGTCAAGAAATTTTAAGAGTTCCTTTTATTTTCTTAACTTGTTCATATTTATAGGAGCGAAATTAAAAAAAACTTTTGAATAAGATAATGCATGTTGACAGATGGTTGACTCGTACTGCTCGTATGACCATTATTTTCCTATGCCAGTTTTTTTACATTGAGTCTTACAATAATAAAACCATTTCTTAAAAAATAATATCGGCTCTTTCTCGTGTGAAAATACTTTTTCTTTTAATAAAGACTTGAGAGCAAATTTAATTAAACAATATTTAAAAATAACTTTAAAATCTATTTATTGACTGAACTACTCGACATTCAGACATTTCACATAATCAAATTTTTTTTTTGTACCTTCGTACAACATTTATTCTTGAATGTTACCAAACATTAAAAAAACTTATTCATTACACGTACAAACATAAAATTTTACACAACTAATATAAACAAAACAAAATCAAAACTCATCAACAATTCTATTTACATATTTAAAACATTTTTCGATAGGGGGGATTTGTGCTTCTTAATTTATAAAGTAAATCTGTAGGAATTGGGGTATTTCTATAGTGGTTTTTATTCGACATTCAGACATTTCACATAATCAAATAATTGGTATTGTGATTTTAATATCATTTATATACTCTCCTTTGGTGCCTGTTTATATCATTTATATATATTATAGTTGATCAATGTATTCAGTTCCATAATTAAATAATTTCTCTGGAATATATATAAGGGTAGGATCTGTAAATGTAGGGAATAGCTTGTGTTTATATAAATTAATTTGATATTTACTTTGCTGAGAATGGAACTGCAGAATCAATTTTCAGTTTTTTAGACTTGATAATTTGTATTGAGAAAAATAGTTTAAAATTGTCTATTAACAATTTAGTAGGAGATGAAAGTAATTATTTCAGATAGTTGTTAAATCTTACTACTTTATGTGAATGATTTGTATTTTAACCGGTTTTCTTCTTCTAGTTCTTGCTATGGGTTCCATCTCCGGGAACTCCACCAATCCGGGTGGAAGCCTGGCCCCTGCTGAAGAGGAGTTTTGCCTTCGTTGGAACGACTTCCGGGACTCAATCGCGAGTTCCCTTCTCGAGCTTCGTCGGGACAAGGAGCTTTTAGACGTGAGCCTCCTTCTCTCGGACTCGGACACCCTCGTGAGCGCTCACCGGGTCGTCCTCTCCGCCTGTTCCTCCTTCTTTCGATCTCTCCTCCTAAAGAAAGGCCTGGGACCCAATCCCGTCATCGTTCTCTCAGATGTCTCCTCGGAGGATCTGGACTCCGTCCTCACATTCATGTACAATGGGGAGGTTAAGGTCAAGCAAGAGGATCTCAACTCCTTCCTGGGCGTCGCAGAGAAGCTACGCGTTCGAGGACTCTGCCAAGGAGATAAACGCTCATCCGCACCCAATAAGGTGGGGGAAAATAAATAACATACTGATGAATGAATAAACTATCAAAAATAGAATTTCGAGAATAACTCTTTATATATTCCAACTGCCCTCGACATATACAATCACGATTAGCCTTATTGGTGGCAAGATTAACTTTCTTAACCCTAAGATGCATAAGTGGGTCAAAAATGACCCGGTGAGGTTGTTTTCTTGAAATATCTTCGTAATGATAAATTGTTATTATTTCTTATTCCAGGTATTCCTCAAAAAACATGTTTTTGATATAATGCCATTTACATTTTTAACTTACCTTTTATACATTTTAAGAAATTGTAGTTTTTGTATTACAGGTAGTTTGTCTGAACTGCAATCAGTGATGAGACAAGACACATTTTTCTATTGCTGTTCTGGTAATTTTCTTTTTCAAAAATGTTAAAAAGTGAAAAATAAAGATATTTCAAACATGAAATCATTCTTGTGTGGTCCTAAATAATACTAAATATTATACAAGTGATTATTCTTAACCAAAATGACAAAAATGGCATAAAAACACATTGATTCTAACATGGGTCATTTTTGACCCACTTATGGAAGAGTGTAGGGTCCAGTCACTCATGCATCTAAGGGTTAAATATGCCTTTCATTAACCACTTTTCATCAACAAATTCTACCTTAAAGTCGTTTTTTAATGTTTTACTTATAGGACGAATCCAATACATGGTCGACTTATTTACTATTCGTCAAATAATGCTTCACAAATTTACAATTTTATTTTCATTTTGAGTGGATGACGTGGCAATTTTGTTTCAGAGTGTGAACAACAATCAGACGACAAAGGGCCAAGTATAGTTCCTTATAATTCCTCATAATGGTGGATTTTTAAAACACTTTTTATCATCCTAACGTCAATATAAAAGTTGAGCACGTTTTTATTTAATGAGAGTAAAAAAGGATTCATGGACTGAATTCTATTTTGTTGTCTTAATTGAATAAACAAGGATTATTCATGATTATAACACATACTTAGGTCATATGATCTGATTCCTTTTATCTACTCTTTTTAAGTAGAAGTATAAGCTTCTAAGTTTGAAGGAAGAAAAAATATTAGTAATTTCAGTTTTTTTGCACTTAGTTTGAAACCCCGAGCAAAGCTATTCGAAATAAGTTACAATATATAACTAGCTATTTGAAAAGTGTGAATACACATACTTATAGCTAAAATAAATCATGGCTCTTTCAAGGTTTCGTTATTTAACTAAAAGTGTCAGAAATTTGGATATTATCATTTTATTACCATTTAGTTAGAGGCCTTGTTGCACTGTGTTTGGATTGCTTTCATTACGAAAAACCCTATTCAATCCCAAGAGTAAAATCCCATGTGACTTGAGGACCTACTCGTAAACAATAATTTATTCCAACCATTTGCTTACTGCTTCAAAATATATATGACTATAATGCGATCATTTATGGCGAATTCATATGCTTAGCAGTAGGATTTTGCCTGTGCCGTAATGTCGGTACCTACAAATGTTTATAAATAACTTGTAATTGTTAATAATATATATATATATATATATATACGTAGTAACATATATAAGAAAGTTATAACATTTTCCTCAGCAATGGCTAAAAACTTTATTTTTTACCTTGTTGTGATACTCAAAGCACCTATATTTGATATACCAATCCAGTTTCTCCTTCTTGTGTCTACCTTAAAGTGTTACTGCGTGTAAGATGGGGGGGAGAGAGAGAGAGAGAGAGAGCTCTCATTAACCTTGAGGAACAACTTATAAATAGCCAGCACAACTACATATAAGTGTTGACTCATTAATTAAGGCACATTTTTATGAACTCATAAATTATATAACCATCCTTGGCAGTAACACATCCCTATCAGTTATAACGTCAGGTATAAAAATGAACTATGAAAGTGTATTCCACTCATTAGCAGCACCCTATGCGAACTTGAAGTGTCACTTCGAAAGATCCCTGAATGGTCATTCAAAAAGGGTCCTCAAGCTATTGTCTTAGAGACGTAATTTCCAGATTCAATGATACTTTTTGTTGCAAATTTCATTAACAAATATACGTCTTCTTGATTAGTGCTTGAGAAACCCCAGTTTCAACTCATCTATGAAATATATATTATTTCATGTCAAGGGGCACCCAATCCTTTCTTTGGCCTTTGATCAATCAGAAAACGTTTAGTATATTTTTAGGGTATTCAATTCTAGTGTAGAAATCTATTAAACGTGACGGCAGATAGGCGAGGAGTTGCCCGAGTCCCCTTTGAAGAGAAGTTTCGATTCAGTTCCTCCTGAAGAGGAGTCAGAAGGCTCAACTTAGTCATCCAGCGAGTAAAAAGAAGAGGCACTTATTTAATTCAATATCAACTAAAATAATAATTATTCGAAGAGAAGCCACAACAAAAACCTACATCTGACACGTTACATTTAGTATATTCATACAAAGGAGCATAATACCATCAAATACACATAATATGAAAGCATAACTACTCTTTTACCCAAGGATTCACTATTGGAGATCCCAAGATCTCTTTAGATCCCTCTTGGACCAACAATTATATTTCAAGTGCAATTAATATGGCTTCTTTTTGTGTCTTTACAAAGAGCGCAGAATTCGCTTTTATTGCCCTCTGCATCACTGATAATATGATCAATTAGTGAATCATAGCAGACTTTAATTATTTTGGCTTCATTAAGGCTATGTGGCTTCTATCCTTATATAATGAGGTTAGCCAACTTATTATTATCCTATATAGTAGCCTTGATCTTCTTTCTTCGACTTTAAAAATGCATAAAAAATATTTATATAGTAATACGTTCAATTATGTCGAATCCAATCATAGGAAAAGGAATCGCATGTTATTAGTTACCTACACCTAGCTCTGGTTGTGTCTTCTTGGCCTCTACAATTGTAGACTCGTAAAAATGTTTTTGAATGATATATTTTAAAGTCTATTTAAAAAAAGCCCTGTCATGTGCTATGTGAGAATGCTATACGAAATAATGAACCACGTTGCAGTAGCATCTTAAAGGAATCACAAATCTTTCACGGCAAACGTCATTTCGGTTTAACTAAGAGGTCCACCCATAGAGATATAAAGATATAGAGAGCTTATTGGACTCATCAGAAAAATACTTCATTGTGTCAATAATATAGCTGAACGATGTTTTTCTGCTATTGGAGGGAAGATAAATACGTCATTGTGTTATGATTATATCTCTATGATCAGCTTACGATGACTTATTATCAATGACTTTGTTTATAGTGGACACACAGAAACAATAGAATCAGCTCTCTATATCTTTATATATCTATGGTACCACCACCCAACACTTTGGACTAGAATATATTCTTAAAATGTGTAAAGAAATAGCGTTACTTTCCTAGATGAATATTGCATTATTTATATTGACCAACATTTACATCTAAAGTAAGTCATTTTTTGTATGATAGTCTTATTAAACCTATAACAATCGATTATTTAACCTCTTTATAAACTGCCTCTCATTATCACTCGAGTGCCTCTCATCTTTATGTAGTAACACTTAAGGATCAAAGTATTTTTAACATATGCATTAGTTGTTTGTTAACTAATGAGGTAATTACGTATGATGATAAAAAATATTTTTATAATTAATACTTTTTGACTTGGAAGATAGTGGGAGTACCATTCATTCGTCCTCCCGGGTTCATTGTACACCGGAGCCGTTTATTAGATAATTTACACTTTTTGGTCAACGAAAGCTTGTTTTTGACTGCCATGAGCACTGAGAAAATAGGTTCTCATCCATCACCAAGTGAACGACAATATGATTTCAAGTGCAATATCATATTTTTACCTTTGTAGCTGTATATCTATCCCTTAATTACATCTAACTATATTGCTCGACTTTTTACTAGTGAAACATTTTGTTTATAGTTTTTTATACTTCCAATACATACAGCATTTGAGACGTTTTTCCATTTATCCCTCATTTGATAACTAAATTGATTGATAATTATGTTATAATTGGAATACACTAATAAATGGGGCTCTAATAAAATACAATTAATAATACTTATTCAGAAAAACCCATCTTACTAAACAAATTAAGGCACTCTCATTACCTCCGCCGAAGGAGGTATTGTTTTCACTGGCGTTGGTTTATTTGTCAGCAGGATAACTCAAAAAGTACGGAACGGATTCGGATGAAACTTTGTGGAGTTGTTGGAAATGCCAAAAGGAACAAGTGATTAAATTTTTGCATCTCTGAGTGCAGAATTAAGATGCAAAATGAGCTAAATACTAATAAATATTTCAAGTTAGCCTACTCTGCCAATAGATGTCGCTGTGCTGTGAAATCGGGTGCCGGGAGCGTCTTCCTCTCGGAATTTCCGTCGAGGGGAACCCTCCCCGTCCCTCTACGCCGCCCCAGTCATGAAAAATCCGCCTCGGAAGGCTCATAAGGACCCGTGACGGCGGAGGTTTGCACTCTCTGAGTGTATATATGCCTCTAGTTTCGATGTATTTTTACAATTTTTATTTATATATAAACCCTTTAAAAATGAGTTTGGTCTCCTACTTTATATATTAAATGGATGTTCCACTTGGATAAAATGATTAAAAGACTTGGGGTTTTGTAGTTTTAATTCAAAGCTCAACAACCATCTCTTCATAGAAACACAATTACTGCACTTTTAAAATCGGTGTTTGTAAGAAATGGTTAAACAATTTCTATTGGAGCTACAGATTTTGAGGAGAGGAAACAATTATAGTTAGAAGATATATTTTCCAACCAAAAAAAAAATTATAACTAGTGATCATTCATGGGAACCTAAAAATGACAGAGACAGAAGGTGTCCACATGCATAGATTTGATTGTATTTTTGGATGTTAATATGATTTTGAACGATTTCAGTGAATTAAATTGATGGGAATAATTGTATAATCGCCCTCAATTACTAAGCGTAATTAATTAGAGGGACCCATTTGATATTAAATATCTCCTTTTTTACTTTCATTTTTTAAGATTATTGACTTTCAATTCGTATTTATTCCTATAGACTAATCCTCGTCGTCGCCTCTCAGGGACTCAAGGGAGCTCTCCCGCGGCCCCAGGAACTCCCAATCCCCCTCCAAGCGTCTCAAAGTCGAAGTAGATGAGGACGACAGATCCTCAAACGGAGGGGAAGACGATCTCGTCATCGACGATAACGAGGAGGATCAACGTGGAGAGGATGACGACGAAGGCGGTGGTGGCAGCGGTGGAAGTGATGAGCAGCGGGTCTCTGGGAGTCCCATGGCACAAAACTCCTCCTCCCCTCTCCCCTCACAGCAACAATCCTCACAACCACAACAAAAGAGCAGCAGCAGTAACCCTAACGAAAGCAAAGAAAACATCATCACTAAGGAAGAACACTCGGAGCAGGAACAGCCACAAGAAGAGTACTCCGAATACGGATATGCACCCGATGAGGGCTACAACGATAAGACGATACCTCCTCCCGTTGTGGGTAAGAAAATTGGATCACTTTATTTATTTTTTGCCCTAGTCCAAAGATGTGATTGATGCAGAACGCAATGTTTAGATTCCTCTGATTAGAAAAGAAAAAACTGAAACGTCACAGATGACGTCACAGTAGCTATTTGTTATTAAATAAAATCAAAGGTACATTTAAAAACAGTGATTAATTTAAAAGAAATAAAAATTTGAAACCGGGATCTCCGGAGGCAAGCTGCAGAGGACGGCCACGTTGCTCCGGAGCTCCTAGATGCGGGCTAAGCCAAATCAAGTCCCGTGCGGTGTTCAGGACTTCCACTTCCTCCCTGATGTGAAGCTGTGCGTCCCCGGTGACTCGTGGCGGGAGGGAGCCTCCGGACGTTATTCCTTTGAGAGCCTTTACGTTCTTAGCTTAGTTGTCCTAGAGGTATTAGATACATAGGAATCGTAGCTGTGATGACGTCACATTTTTTATTGGAAATATCCTTCTTTACATGAGTTCTGCCCCCCCCCCCCCCTGGCCCTAGTCTTAGTTGTCAGATATGCATGAGCACATCAAAAATACTTGGGATCAATTTGGTCCATCCATTTTGGTCTTAATAGCCTTCCTTTTTATTAAGAATAACATTAAAACTATCTCCAGGCCAACGTCTATCTATAATAATAACTGTGACAAATATTGATCATATTTAATAAATACCATGTCATTTTCTTTGAGGCTGCATGAATATTATTGTATGCAACCTCAAAGAAAATGACTAGGTATTTATTAAATATGATCAATACTTGGTCACACTAAATTGATATTTTCTTCACATTCATCCCAGATATCGAAATTATAAAAATGTTCTGAAATGCATTGACATATACAAAAAATATATTACATATTGATTATAGTCAGTAGACTTGAAACAAAAAAATATAGCCCCTTATATATAACACTAAAAAAATGATCGACTTTTTGAGACATAAAGCTTATTTTCTCGATTAGTACGAAAGATATTTAAATTATAAAAACGGATTTAAAATGCACTGACAAACTAGAAAAATAAATATTTACGACATTTGCGATTATTCTTACTTTGGACAAAGATAACTGGGTGTGAACCATTAAAAATGATGAAAATCCTGATTTTCAAAAAAAGGTCATAAAGACCAAACTTTTTTCGGACGATATTTTAAGTGGCATTTTTGGAATCTACGTAAAAATGGGACTCAAATTAGGAATTTCAGCCTGGAGGCAAAATCTTGTTACATAGTGTTATTAACCCAGTGGAGGTTTTACTGTCAAAATAAGGAGTTTTTTAAGAAGCGAATTGGACTTGATAGTGATTTTTTTTGTATTTTGTGTCCACCAAATAAAAATTAATTTTCAGCCAATTACCATTTAGATATATATTTGAATTAATATTTATTAATTCATAGCCCAAGGAATCACAATAAAACAACATGCACTGCTCATTCTGGATAGTTTTTATGATAATGAATTTATAAAGGGAATAATAGCTTATAATAGGATGAGGAAGCACCTTTCAAATTGGGAAGGGGTTGTTGCGCAATCCCTTGCTTAAAGAAATACGTGTTCCCTCAAATATGGAATACAAAGTATGTTTATTTCATGTGAAAAATTAAGGCGAAGAGTTGGCAATATGAGCAATCCTTTTCTTAGACTCTGTATATTTACATTTATCATTTTCTTTTTCTCTTCCTCAAGGAATGATGCTCGGTGATAGGATGGACTCGATGAACGACTTAAATAACAGCATAAAGTCAGGTAAGAATCCCTTTTTTGTCTTCACGCTATAAATTGAGAAGAAGAAATAACTCGAGAGAACTTGAAGAGCATTATATTTATATAGATTTTATGAAATAATAATATTTGAAATACAACGTATGAGGTCGGCAACCTTCTTCAAATGCTAAGCAAGATATATATAACACAATAAGGTATGTTCATTCCATGTTTTCATGAAACGCCATAAACTCATTGAGATATAAAGATATAGAGAGCTTATTCCCTTATTCAATAGCATAGAATAATCGTCGTTCAGCTGATTCTGTGTGTCCAGTATAAACAAAGTAATTTGAACTACGACATCGTAAGCTGATCATAGAGGTAGATTCTATCTCTGTGATCAGCTTACGATGACGTAGATCAAATTACTTTGTTTATAGTGGACTCACAGATTATCAGCTGAAAGGAATAAGCTCTCTATATCTTTTTATCTCTATGCATAAACTTCATAATTATTTTGACTTTATCAAAAAAAATTAACGCTATTCTTCCCACTTGTCGACAGTTTTTAATGACGTCAGTCTGGCAAGCTCTCATGACAATATGGAGACATACTTCTTATTTCAATATATCTTGATACTAAAGGATCATTTGTTCTTAGAGAGTATTGGGGTTTTGTGTTTTGTTTGGAAAGGGCTGGTGGCATTGATCGATGAATGAGTGGTGGTACTTGGTGATCTCTCTCAGAAACTTGTTTTATCACATTACCCTATCGATACTGGGGGGCATAAAATACTTATTGCATAAGTCTATTGCATACCTTAACAGGGAAAAAATATTGCATATTATACATAAATATATTTAAAGATAAAAATTAATAAACAACTTGTGAATGCTAATAAAATATACTACAAATTATATTGGCAAAAATGGCAATGGATATTTAAACATTAAGCATTTAAAACAAAGTGTTTTTTTAACAACTGAGTAGTATATATCACTTAAAGCGTTAAAGTAAAGTAGCGCATGTAAGGAAAAAGTAAACAAAAATAATTGGCCAAAATTTTGGTTATTATCTTTAACATTAGATGTTGCTAGTCTATGAAATTACGTCACAGTCCTATTTAAACAGGTTTAAAGGGATTATGTTTGATGATTTGAAATAGTATATCAAATCACTACAACATTGTGCAAGATTCCAAATATGAATAATAAAAGGACTTTGACATTATTTTCAAAGAGCTCTAGCATCAAAGCAGCGCCCTTACGGACTAAAGAAGAACTACAATTTTGGCCAATTCCTTTTGGGGGAAAAGAAGAATTTTATGTTATGCAGCCGCTACTTTAGTTTAACGTTTTAGTATATATATATATATGACGAGCCCATCAAATGATTAACAAGACGTTTTTTGTTTACATGGCTTGCATCAACTTAACAGATATTTAAAAATGTTTTTAAATCCCAATTGGACCCTTGTGATGAGATCCATTGACTTGTAGGGAACTGAAATATTATTTTCATCAATATTTGGGGAGTGATGCTGATTTTAATATCTGCTCTTTAACATATGTTTACAAGTTTTTTTTCTTTGCATGACATAAGGATCATTTGAGTGATAATTATTGCTGTTGAATGACTATGATTAATGAGTTTTATGTATTCAAAAGTACATCTTAATTCTTGGCTGATGTAGAATAGTAACCCTACATCCGAGACTTTCTGTAGGATATGATTTGTGTGTTTACACAATAATTTATTAAAACCTATCATTGTAGCTTGGAGACTAAACATAATAAAGCCTCATCAATAATTTTGCAATAAAAAAGTTACAGAAGGCAAACCTAAATCCTACATTTTTGCCACGCATCCCGATATTACATTTTTAGGACGAATGTAGTATTAAACCAATCATCATTTTATTCTTGATTACTCGGCCAGTTAAAACAACAGTAATGAAACTGTTAATGTATAATACAGTAAACCCTCGATATAACGAACTTCGCATACAACGAACCTCCTGGAGCTGGCCGAACAAGCATCAGTTATAACGAACCTAAGTTCGTTATATTGAGGCTACCGAACCTTTTTTGTCCATGACCGAACAAACCCCGAAAATAACGAACCTAAGTTCGTTATATTTAAGGCTACCGAACCCGAATTATGAGCTGCTGCGGATCATGCGGTCTGAACTCATGCGTGAGGTGCAGCAGAGGAAGAGGCAGACGAAGATCTGACTTCTTCAAGGCTGGCCCCTCCCCAGCCGAGAAGAGGTCTAGGACAGAGTCTGAGATCAGCAGTGTATCCGTGACTTCGACTTCCTCCACTAATCTGCCAAATGTGTCCAGCGGCAGTTCGTCGTCACTCCTGCAGGATATACCTTACACTCCAGAGCTCCCCTTTAACGAACTTTGGATTTAACTAACTTTCGGATACAACGACCCTGCCCTCCCCCCATATAGTTCGTTATATCGAAGGTTTACTGTAATGCCAAAAAAAGATAAATTCAAATAACATTATTTTAAATTAGAGTTTGCCAACTTCTAAATAAATATATAAGGATGTAAAAAAAAATTGATATGTTTTACTCCATGTTCGAACAGAAGGGCAGAATCACCATGGAAGAAATGACATAAATAATTCAATTAGTTAGTCGATCAATTGGTGAAGAAACAGTAAAGTTGCCACATAAGTTATGAGTTATGAACAATAAAACTACTCATTTATCGATTGTATTTTGGTGGTCTAGAAGAGGAGGGTGGAGGTTGCCGATACAAAACGAGCTTATTTTTGTAACTTATCAATAGGGATAACAAAAAGGTTATATTTGTGATGATCAAAAGAAAAATGTATAATAAAATAAGTGTGTACTATCAAATAAAGTATCTTTTTACTCGCAGCTCTTTTGATTTGAACATCAATATAAAATATCCTTTTAAACCATATCATTTGCAAATCTTTTTCATATATCACCTAAAGCGTTAAAGTAAAGTAGCTCATACAAGGAAAAAGTAAACAAAAAAAATTGGCCTAAATTTTGGTTATTTTCTTTAACGTTAGATGTCGCCAGTCCATGAAATTACGTCACAATCCTATTTAAAACCGGTTAAAGGGATTAAGTTTGATGATATGAAATATATCAAATCACTACAACATTGTGTGAGATTCCAAATAATAAAGGACTTTGTTATTATTTTAAAGAGCTCTAGCATCAAAGCAGCGCCCCTTATGGACTAAAGAAGAACTAAAATTTTGGCCAATTCCTTTGGGGAAAAAGGAAGAATTTTATATTATGCAGCCACTACTTTACTTAAACGCTTTAATATCGCCTATTAATATTAATTGATAAATGAGTCAGAGTGACGTAGACGTGGAAAAAGTAAGAAAACAATTACCAACTGAAGTAAAAAAAATATGTTGTTTAGTGAGTTTGCGAAATCATCATCCTTTTTGTTATCTCTATCCATTTTTATCACAAGAGAGACTCACAAGTCACCCGACCACCACCCTTTTCAGAGTTTTGGATCCATTCCAATAGATCGTCGTCCCTCATGGAGCCCTCGCTCTCTGCCGCTGCCGCCGCCGCCGCCGCTGTTGCTGCCTCCCTTCACTATCCCGTTCGCTCTCGAAAGAGCTTCTCCTCCGACCAGCTCGCGGAGTTGGAGAGGGTCTTTCAAGCCTCGGGATACATTGACCTCAACACCCGACTCGCCCTTGCTCAAAGACTTCAAATTTCTGAGCGAAGAGTTCAGGTCTGGTTTCAAAATCGGCGACGAAAGGATAAAAATAGCGATAATCCAAAACTTCTCCCTGTTCTACCATTGCCGCCGCCGCCGCCACCAACAACGCTATGAGATATTTATTTGCAAAAGTACAATTGTATCATTGATCCCTAAAATACGCCTGGTTAGCCTTAATCATCCCCTATTAAACAGTCTTCTTTTTTCTAAGTCTAATCCTTGAGAGACGTGATTCAATATCCAGATTTGCAGTCAATAATAATAATACAAACTATTTTAGTACAAATACGAATGAAACATTCAATCATTGGATATTTGGATACGTCGCCTCTCTAGACTTATAAAAGTGTATATTATTGTACAGGGTAGCTGTATCTGTTTAACGTGCCGTCGGACTAGTCATCATTCCAGGCCCGAAGAGGCTTGACTATTAAATTATATGATCTACTATATATATATATAAGACCGTAGAGATATAAAGATATAGAGAGCTGATTCCCTTCAATAGCAGGGAAACAGCGTTCTATTGTTTCTGTGTGCCCACTATAAACAAAGTAATTGATACTACGTCATCGTAAGCTGATCATAGAGATATAAATATAACACTATGACGTATTTCTCTCCCCTCCAATAGCAGAGAAACATCGTTCAGCTATATTATTGACACAATGACGTATTTCTCAGACGAGTCCAATCAGCTCTCTATATCTTTATATCTCTAATATACCTCTAAAAACGTAAATATTAATTGATGCATCTCTAACATCACGGTAAATGGAATCAATAATTAAACCCTTAAGTATTATTATAATAATCACTACTTATTTACTTCTTAAAACTATCGATATATATATTGTTAATTATTTTAATTTTAATTTTTTTGCTTGCAATAAAAGTCTATATATATTTTCTGAATTCCGTCTATTATCCTCAAATACTATGTATATCCGCCAAAAGTGATTTTTAAAAAAGGAAAAATATCTACAAATATAATCATCATGTAGGTAGATTTGTTTTCCAAATTATCTCATTATTTATTTGCCAAGGGGGTTTGTTTTACTCTTATTTACATCCTTTATACCATGAACCTGTCGGGTTTTCTCATGCTTATTCATTTGCTTGGAGTACGATTGATATCATATAATGCTCTCAAGTTTCTCTTGGAAAAGTCCTCCATCCTATTTTACATGGCTCTCTGATATTTTATCTCACAGGCCCTTGGAATAGTCCCAACAATAGCTCAATGCTAAGACTGAGCTCCGTGGATGGTCTTGGGGGTCGAAGACCACGATCCGTTTATTCCACTCAGCAACTCACTCAACTCGAGGTAATAACTTAACTTAATAAAGAACCTCATTTTCCCAACCAAATTTGTTTTTTTTTACAAGTTCATAGTAAAAGGTCGATTATCGAGTTTTTATTGATATGCAATCTCAGTAGAGACAAATTTGTGAGCCCAGTGATTGACAAATAAGGCAACTAGACACAAGTCGTATTTATATTATTTAATGAAATTAAATATGTAAAGCTTACTAACTTAAAAAGAAAGAAAAAATTAGCTATGAACCTTATTTTTTTCAAATTATTTCTTTTTAAACTCAAATCTATATCAGGAGAGACTTTGTGATAGAGTAGGTTTTGTTAGATGCCTATAAGGACTTATCGGGCACGAGGAACGATTTTTTTTCATTGTCCGTTGACGTTTAAAACTTTCCTAAGTTCATCAATACATCATTTCATTCATTAGTATTCTTCTTTGTTTGTTTTTTTAACTTTTCGACACCATACTCTTCTTCCCAAAGCGTTAAAGTAATGTAGCGCATGCAAAGAAATAGTAAACAAGAAAATTGGCCAAATTTTGGTTATTTTCTTTAACGTTAGATGTCGCTGGTCCATGAAATTACGTCACAATCCTATTTAAAACCGGTTTAAAGGAATTAAGACACTCAAAAACACTTTTTCAAGATAAAAAATGTCTCCAAATATAAATAACAAAAGTACTTTGTTATTATTTCAAAGAGCTCTAGCATCAAAGCAGCACCCCTTACGGACTAAAGAAGAACTAAAAATTTGGCCAATTCTTTTGGGAAAAAGGAAGAATTTTATGTTATGCATGCGCTACTTTACTTTAACGCTTTAATTGGACCTACAGATGAATAAATCTGACTCAATCTGATCATGCTCTTAATAATATATTTTGTATACTCTTCACTTTAGGCCTACTTCAAATTCAATGAATACATCGACGGCTATCGGAAGAAACAACTGGTCCATCATAACACAAATTCCAGAGCAGCAAATCAAAGTTTGGTTCCAGAACAGACGACAAAAGAAAAAGAGAGAGTTGGAGGAGATGCAGCAAAGCGGCGGTAGCACCTCCAACTTTCACTCCGCACTCATGGAAGCCAATCCAAACTCCTGTTAAAACTTGATGTGTTCCACCCTCCTCCCGCCCCTACTAGAGAGGAAGTCTCTCTTAAAAAATAATGATACGAGAATGGACATTTTAAAAAGAAAATCTTACTACAAGTCGCATATGGTGGTAAAGCTGCTGAGATTCGGGGTATTTGTGATCTCTCCAATGTTGGAGAAAAGAACTAAAGACTTCATATTCTTCATCATGAAATTGTGAGTGATGTGACATCATCGCGCCGCCGCACTCCCTTTAGCTGTTTCCCCAACAATGGATAACATTAAAAAACCATCCTAATATTCAAAGCTACTACCATAGGTTGTTTCGATATTCTCTATGGTACGAAATCCGTGACGCGGGCGCCGTATTGCTACCAAGACGTTTTTTTCTTGTATCTGTTTTTTTTTAAATCTAAATCCTATTACTCTGCAAGTAACAAATTTAAAAAGTTCCTACTTCAAGAAGCCGCCGCAATGCTTTTGATTGGACACTCAATCTCCTCTTCCTATGGAGCCATCAATACAATAATAATCAAAATAATCATCTGACATCTTCCACATTCAGCCTTCCAAACTTAGACTTGATTAAAAAAAGTTCTTTTTATTGTATTTTTGTATTAAGAAAACCTCAAATGGATTGGGGCTTTTTTATGAATATTACTACTACTTCTACTACCTTTACCCTACTGATATGAACTAAATGCAAAAAATCCCTCTCAATCCTTAATCTCTGCCTAATAAATGTGGACCCCCCCCCCCGGCCTCCCGCCCTTAATACTCATTAATCATTGTTTTTGCTCCCTCAAATCATTCGAATGATGGCTCAACTATTATTATTATTACTACATTATGTGACATTAATTTCCTCTCAGTCCTAATACATATATATATACTATAATAATTATTATTATTTACAAGTAGTGAGAAACCACTTCAAGTGTAATAGCGAGTTTAGTGATATGAAATTAATATTTTGAACACCTAAATGCTGTTGAAAAAAATTGGAAATACATGCAACCTTTAAAACAACCTCCTCTCCCCGCCATAAACATGTGAAAAAGTCCCTTTATAATCAAAAATAATCCATGATATATATATATATGCTTAATAATAAGTCAATAACAACACGGACTGAATTGTTTTATTTGATGAGAAAATATGCTTATGAATGCATGAGTCAATTTTTGGATCATCACTAGTGTTGTGTCGGTCCTTAAAAAAGGAAAAAAATGTGTTTTACGTCATAATCTTCGTCATGTCAACATCTCTAAATGCTATGAAAAGGAAAATCCTTTATATGAGGACTGTAACATCTTCAATTAAGTTAAAGTAAAGTAGCGCATGCAAGGAAAAAGTACACAAAAAAAATTGGCCATAATTTGGTTATTTCTTTAACGTTAGATGTCGCTAGTCATGAAATTACGTCACAATCCTATTTAAAAACGGTTTAAAGGGATTAAGTTTGATGATTTGAAATATATCAAGATAAAAAAAGTCTCCAAAAATAAATATAAAAGGACTTTGTATTATTTTCAAAGAGCTCTAGCATCCCAGCGCCCCTTACGGACTAAAGAAGAACTACAATTTTGGCCAATCCTTTTGGGGAAAAAGGAAGAATTTAATTTTATGTAGCCGCTACTTTACTTACACGCTTTATATTCAATGAGCTGATGATATATATATTTTAACTTATGTTGTTAATAAGTATAAATACTTATTATTATTATTACAACAAA
>CP045893.1:1218222-1266997 GCA_013387185.1 Caligus rogercresseyi
AATGTAACGCAATAATAATAATAACAGCTTTGTTAGAAAAAAGGGAGAGGTTGTGAGGTTTAATACTATAAGAAAGAGAGAGCCGAGAGATGTCTCTATGTTTTCAGTTTTTTTCTCTTTCTATGTCAGTCGGTATTAAAATCATCCACAGCCAAATAAAGGAAATTGTGGTAGAGATAATAAAAGAGTTACAGTTTTGAAACGTATTATGAAGTTTAAATTCGAGGTGTCTGTTGAGGAGGTGAGCATTAGATATTCCAGAGAGAAGATCATTGAAAATACTAATTGCTCATCTGAAGGGTATATATCCATGTCAGAATCCTATGAATAAAATTACTTCAATATCCAGATGTTTATTAATTGCATGTAGGCCACTGATTATTCTACTCGAGTAAATTTATTTTGTGTACTCATATCTGTCGATAAATGAGATAAGAGAAATAGTGGGTGCTTTTGAAATGTGATGGTTGAAAGCAGAGCTCAATTATTATTGATAAAACATCATTCAGATAACAAAACAATTACATATGAAATATATATTATGTCATACTATTAAAGAGTAATAAGATATATTGACGATTTTTCAATATAAATATTCAAAATAAAAAAAGTTAATGGGTAATTATTTCGTTCTATATTAATTAATCAGAAGTTTTAATCGACCTTCTTGCGTAAATAAATAAATGGCCATCTAAATAAACATTGAAAATATCCATTAATCTGAAGATCTAATTTGCTATATAAAACTTCTGCTCTGTTAAACAATGAATAAGTCAAAAAAAATTAACAAAATTTATTGCTCTCATAATAATCTTATAAATAATAAAGTCTAAATGAACATCTGTTTTCTATTAAATAATTTACTCAGATGAGGGATATTTATATAATTTGCGTATGTTTGTTAATAGTTTACTGAGAAGATATAAGAAATATATTTAATCTGACTTAAATATTAGTTTAAGTAATATATTTGTTGTCTGAATGTTAGACCATCTGGAACAAATGGATGTTAATCTATGTCACCAAGGTGACTTGGGTCTTTAGGAGAGATACACGGATCCGTTTATGAATCGGGTCTTTCATATGGGGTAGCAGGGCCACACACACACACACACACCAATGGTTCATCATCATCGTGTTCCCCATCAAAAATATTTATATTGGTGTTTCATTACATTCAAGGAGTTTCGATTGCTAACAAATGAAATATTAAAGAATAATGAAATATTTAGACACATGTTACAAATTTATTAACTTGCTATCAGACCAGCGATATTGAAGACATCAAAGCGTATATTTTTTCTCACTGAGCCTCATAATCAAAGCTAAGCTATTCAAGAAGCATAGTAATTTAATTCATAGAAGCAAAAAAAAAAAAGGGTTGCGGATGTTTTGAGTGCATTTTTCACGCAGATTTTTTTACGAATACATTGGTAATAATTTAAGGCCGGACCTAAGATAATAGATATACAAGATGCAGAGAACGCAATGTTAGATTCCTCTGATTAGAAAAAGAAAAACTGAAACGCAAACATGACGTCACATTATCGATTTGTTATGATTTATGGCATAAAATATCTATATTCTCCTTGTTCTTTTCTCTCATTATCTTTCTGTCTGTTGATAGAAGAAAGGACACCTACTACTTTTATGAACTAGTGAAAAATATAAATAACTAGAGGCATATATACACTCAGAGAGTGCAAACTCCCCGCACGTCTATGAGCCTAACGAGGCGGATTTTTCACGACTGGGGAGTCGTAGAGGGACGGGGGAGGGTTCCCCTAGACGGAAATTCCGAGAGGAAGACGCTTCCGGCACCCAATTCACATCGCAGACACTATATTGCAGAGTAGGCTAACTTGAAAAATTTAGTAGTATTTAGCTATTTGGCGCCTTAATTCTTGCACTCAGAGATACCAAAATTTAATCACTTCTGGCTTTTGGCATTTCCAACAACTCCACAAATTTCAACCAAATCTGTTCAGTACTTTTTGAGTTATCCTGCTGACAAAACCAACAAACGCCAGTGAAAACAATACCTCCTTCGGCGGAGGTATAATCAAACCTTGTCAGATGTTAATAAATTGGCTGAGCTTCGGCCTGAAAATTGAAAATTTAATGCAATCTAACATATTATTAAACCAATTTCATTTTTGTTGCTGAATCATCAGTGGAATGTAGTTGCACAGTCATAAAAATCTTATTTTTTATATGAACTTATATACGAGGTGTGTGGCTTCATCGGTATTAGTCCACCATATTATTATCTTATTTAGATGGTGTAGGTATTAGATACACAGGCAAATCGTATAAGTGATGACGTCACATTTTTTTGATTTTTATTATTGGAAATATCCCTCTTTGTTTACATGAGTTCTGCCCCCCTGGGCCGGACGGCTATTTCAATGTTTTCTGACATCACTAATAAATGACACAGTTTTTTTCTTCATGAGGATGTTTATTATCATTAAATATATATATTTTAAAGTTATCATTAAATGTGTGTGTCTGGAGTTGAGAGAAAAAATATATGAAATTGATTATTATTAGAATCAACATCAGACACACAATGGATTGAAGATATAGTAGATATAGATGATTGTATGCAGAGTCAAAAATTATTATTATTATTATTATTTCATAGATATAAATAGGTATCATGGACGAATTTAAGGTGTATATAAAAAAATAACTATAGGGGTTAATAGCAGTAGTAATAATAATAGTTATAAAATTATCATCGGAGAGAGAGAGAGAGAGAGCGTAATATATGTTTTGAAGATTCTGTCACGGGTTGGGAGGAGGGGGGGGGGTTCGTCTTCTATTTATTTATTATTCTTCTTTAAATCATTATCTGTTGGCCTCGAGTTTGGAATGTGGTTCCTCCGTGGTATGAGAGCCTGGAAGGATATTGGGATTGCTTTTCTCGGGGAGATCCGAGCTGCTGGGTGGAACAAGGTCTGAGGTCTCCAGGAGCTTTTGTCGCACTACGATGGAGGCAGTTCCATCAGATAGTTTCTTCATGAAATTCCAAGCCTCAATCCTCGACATTCTGAAAATATTAAAATAGATTTAATAAGACATTTTGAAGAATCCAAATATAAAACGAATTATATTATGAATCACAGCATATCATCCATGATCTATAAAATTACTGTTCTGAGTGATGAGTGAATGATCCATACAAGTTACACTAAATCAAATAATAATCAGATATTATATGAGCTTCTTCTTTGGAATGAAGAATATAAACGCCATTTTAAGGAATAAACCATAAATACATTTCAATATAATAAATGTTATATTTTGAATCAATTCAGATTAAGAATAAAATATAACCATTTGGTCTATTATTATTATTATCATTATCTGCACAGGATCCATCCGAGATTTTAATAACTTCTTCGTCTGTTCATTGAGTTATTTAAATGCAATACAAATTACATTCTAAGTCACTTGTATATATCTTGAATGAATCTGCATGGATCCATATGAATAATGTTCTGATATAAAAAGTGAGATGGACGCCATTCCATCCGAATTTATTTTCATGGCTGTTTGAAATGTACACTAGGGGGTATTATAGAAATCTAATATTAAGATATCGAAATTTATCCCCCCGCGAAAGTTGCGTCATAAGAAACTAAATGATCGTAGAAAAATGGATTTTGGTTTGACTTACCCCCCCCCCCCAAATTGCGTTCAAAGGTTTCGTTATGAAGCAAAACTTTTTGTTATTACTTATTTTGAAAAGAATAAGTTTTACAAAGTTTAGCTATGATCAATTTATGGCTTTGTTATTTTTTGCAAATTTTCGTCAAATAATATTTAGTGCCAATAAATGAACAAAAGTGCTGACGCACCAACCATGTTGAAATAGCGGCTCCTACTATAGTTCTTTTATAGTTTCAAGAAGGAAAAAGAAAAAGAGGGTACTCATGTTGATGTTTTTAAGTTATTTTTTAAATACGTTTGCTTAAGAGGATTTAACTTGGTTTGAAACCATATAGGAGCGTAAAAATTTAGTATAATTTTACAAGTTTTATGTGAGACTCACATGGACTTTTTGTGAAATATAGGATCTTAAAATTCTGTTGGCTTTGGTAAGACATTTTGCCTCCTGGAGAACTGTAGCAAAAGCTTGAATTTGAAAATTTTCCTGTTTGTATTTCTAATGGAATTACGTATAAATATTTTTATCTGAGCTTAAAGAATACAGTAAACTTTGATTTATGTATTTTACTTTTCCTACAAGTATTTAAAAACTTTTTATTGATTTTTGGTAAAGTCTGTATTAATTAATTTTCCTATTGTACCTTCATAAGTCCGAGGTCCTTTTTGTGCGCCATCTAAATGTTTAACAACTTCTTTAAAAGGTAACTCATTCATGTGTAGAAGACAAATAATCCACTGAAGTGGTCTTTTAAGACATAACTCGAGTCTTTTTATTAATCCTTACCATATTCTGACATTGGTGTTGCATCTGTAACACACATCAGTGACCAAAGTGTCAAGTCATTAATGTTCTTCGACTACTGAAAGTAGTTATTTCGCTTGATCTTCCGCTATGCCACTTTTTAGTAATACGTGATCAATGTATTCATGGTGGAGTTCTAAAATATTTTTTTCGTCATTATATCATTATCTGCAAAAGTTTATGGATATAATCAACGTCATAGATTTATATTCTCAACCATGTGAGAATACTGTATGAAAATTAAGATGTTAAAAGCAAACGTATTTAAAAAATTACTTAAAAACATCAACATGAGTACCCTCTTTTCTTTTTCCTTCTTGAAATTATAAAAGAACCCTAGTAGGAGTCGTTATTTAAAAAATGGTTGGTGCGTCAGCACTTTGTTCATTTATTGGCACTAAATATTATTTGACGAAAATTTGCACAAATAACATAGCCATAAATTGATCATAGCTAAACTTTGTAAGTTATTTTTTCAAAATAAGTAATAATAAAAAAGTTTTGCTTCATAACGAAACCTTTGAACGCAATTGGGGGGGGGGGGGGGGTCAAACCAAAATCCATTTTCTACGATCATTTAGTTTCTTATGACGCAACTTTCGCGGGGGGATAAATTTTGATATCTTAATATTAGGTTTCTATAATACCCCTAATGTATGTACACTCATCATAAAGAGGCAAAAATGAAGTCTTGTATATGTGTGTTATAAGTCATTGTGGAAAAGGGAGGAAGTATTTAATTCTTGATGCTTACCTGGTGCAGTCCGTGGAGTTAACAGATAGGATTTCATCTCCCACTTTGAGGATTGCGGATTTATCTGCGGCACCGCCGGTGAAGATCTTTTTGATGGTGAGTGGTCGATCCCCGACGGGAGAGTCCTTCCCTCCCTCGAGGCTGAAGCCCAGGCCAGTGCCTTCCTCTTGAGGACAACCGTTGTGGGAGGACACCGAGGAACGTCCACGAACTTCAAATCTGACAATAAGGACTTGTGATCCAGGGGACTCTCCAGTATCTTGGGAGGGCGGCCGCCGTAGCTTGAAAAATCCGAGCGGTCGTACTCGGCAGGGGTGACGGAGCGGCTACGAGAGAGAACCAAAACAACCTCTGCACGGGGAGCCTGAAAATAAGACATGAATGAGCTACATATCTTCAATGGTCCAAGGGAATTTTCATCGTCATCAGATCCCCTAAGGGCCGCCTTCATGATATAATAAAGGAATGGAAGAAATTATTATTGGGATCTCCATCAATGTTTTAAGCATTAAAAATAACAGTGGGGCTAATGACAGTTGGTTAATCCGTTTGCAATTTCTTGCCTATATGGTTATATTGAGTTCCAACTAGCATTAAAATTAGTCCATCAAACTAGGAACATGAAAGGCTGATCGAAATTTTATCTTCCCCTCTCGGGAGGCGAACATTATTATTAGCATGCTGACGCTCTCTCTCTCTCTCTTCATTTTTATTTCAATCACCAACAACTTTTGTTGTCAGTAAAATGTTCATGAGGCCAAATATTCCTCTTTCGTTGTATGTTTTTATAGCCTACGCCGTGAGGCAGATATAACTATCATCAATGGTTTTTTATACATACGATCCTAAGTAGATTAGTGTGTCAATTTAGTGTTTGAACATGATCCATAATGAGGAATGGATGCTCAAATTTGAAGCCTTCATTTCTCAATTACTGGAGGCGCAATCAGCAGGAATTTGGAGGGATACTTTAAAGATCCTGGAAACTGTGTTAGTGTAGTAGTTTATATTACCTTTAAAATGCTAAGGGCCTCTCTGTGAGTGACTCCTTTGGTGGATCGCCCATTGATAGAGAGGACTCGATCTCCTTTCTGAATCCTCCCGTCCCTGTCCGCAAGAGTACCCGGAATGACTTTGTGGACCTAGTTAGGGGATGATGTAATTAGTTATTATTATTAACAAAACCTCTTTTCCATTGCATCCCCTTCATTCTTACAGTAATGTCTTTATTTCATAGTCCACGCCCCCAGCCAACGTGATACCGATGGATCCTGCTGTGAACTCTCTGTGAAGCACGATGACCATTATTTCATGACTAGGAGTTCCAGACTCTTCCAGGGATTGATTTGCCTCGTCTATCAGGCCTTGCAGTTCCTATAAATAACATGTAAGTTAAGTGGTACCTTGAAACAACATCAATTTGTACTCTCTTAAATATATCTGCCTTGATAATGGCCTCCATATGCGGTGACGATTCATTTGTTACTAATGTTACTAGTATTTTGAATAATACTTAAAACTTTGGTCAAATAAAGGATTGAAGTACAACAAGAGGTACCACCTTCAATATTCTTCGTAACTAGTCTTATTTCTAATTAACTTATTACTTCAAAGTAAAATTAGCAAGAATGATGCTGCTACTTTGGTCTATTCCGTTGAGTCAGTATTCGGAGCTATTTAGTTTGATGGACGTGAGGAGAATTACCTGAGGAGAAATGAGACTCGTGGATGAAGCTAGAGACGTAATGGATCCATAGTGATCCTTGAGGTTGGACTGCCCAGAGACCAGACTGGAGACTGAGCCATAGAGGTGGGGCGTCGTGGGTATGGAGGATTCTTCCGAGGCAGTTGAGTCAATGGAGCTCATACGGTTGTGATTTGGTGCGCTCACATTGGAGGATGAGTTGGAGGAGTTGTTATTTGAAGAGAGGAGGGAGGCCTCAGCCTTTTCAAGAGCTCTCCAAATATCGCTCACGCTCTCTGCACGTCTGTCTTGTGTAGAAGTCGTCGTCGTACACGCTGGGTGCGGAGTCCCTAGGTTCCCCGCCTCAAAGACCTTCATTTCCGCGGCCTCCACGAGGGAAGAGGGTCGTGAGGGGAGGGGATCGTCACTTTTTTCTCTCGGAGCTTCACAGAGTCCGAGGAGAGGACGGGCACGGAGAACTTTCGCGGCACAAAGGATGCGACTGGAGGCTTGATGATCTGAGAGGAAGATGAGGAATAGAGGACTTGATTGACGTTGGAGGCGGCCTCTTCGCCGAGCTTAATGGAGGAGTCATCAATAGTGTCCATAGACTCTTCTTCCTCCTCCTCCTCTTTGGACTCCCATGGGTCGAGGTCTGAGAGGGGGTCGTTGTTGCATGGTAGGCGGCGGGACTCGGGACTTTCAAAGCTCTTTTTTCTCTCGGCGATTGTGGAGCGGGATTTCCCTAAAGACGGCGGGGAGAGACCACTGCTCTTTTGCAAGAGTCAAGGATGTTTTTTCTATTTATGGCTTCCACGGAGGATCTTTTAAGGAGCCGTGGATTGTTTTCAAGCTCCTCTGCTTCTTTGAGAGGTGTGGAGCGTGCCTTGGGGGGCTGTGAGGGGCTGGGGGAGTCCTCGTGGAGGGAAAAGGGCTTCCGCTTGAAGGCAGGGGAAGTAGTGCTGCTATTGTTGCTATTATTATTCATATTGCTGGGCTTTCGTCGAGATGGAGGAGAGTCCAGGGGGATTTTCTTGGCTTCAGAGGCGTCGCCGCCGCTTCTGGATATATCTTCAGGAATGACAAGTTCCTTCATTTTGCATACGTTGGACCGCCGCCGGTTCTCAAATGCATCGATATAACCCGAGGAATTAAACCTCCGAACGGCGTTGCTCTGAACGGGGATTTCTAAAAGACTCTGGGAGCGGTTTTGGAACTTTCGCTCATCACCTGGTCCTGATGATGAATTCCTCCTCCAACGCCTCCCCCCAGAGGGGATCGCTTTGAAGAAGAAGAAGACGACGACACATTGGTGAGTGAGCGCGTCTTGGAGGAGTCAAATGTAAACTCCTTTTTGACACCGCCTTGACTACTACTCGTGGGTGGGCTGGATTGAAACATGGCGATTTTGGCCTTGACGCTCTTTATACTCTTCTCGTCATGCCTTGTGATGAGGCGGTTGGAATTGAGGAGCTTCAAAGCACGAAACTGGTCACTGGATGAGGACTTGCGGGAATTCAAATCATCCTGGAAATAATGAGAAGTGTACATTTGGATTAGTTCTATTAAGACTTTTCACACATGCAATATGCAAGTGGGCTATAAAATAAAATAAGTTATAAAAATATAGTCTGCTAAGAAATAACGTTTAGAATATGAATTACACTGAGTAACAAATTTAATTTTTTTTTACTGGAGATGTGTAAAATGATATAGACCAATTCGGGTACGCTGATTTCAAAAATCATAACCGTTTTGCTGTATCATGTCTACACATCTCCAGTAAAAAAAAGTGTTATCATTCCAAGTCAGGCAATTGGTATAAAAAAAATAAAATAAGTAATTTTGTAACAGCTTTCTTCTAGTAGCATTGCAAGATGGTTTTTAAGAAAGCTAATAATTGACAAATAACTTTGTTAAGAGAAGAAAGATTAAGTCATCCAAATACTATTCATAAATACATGGAATTTAACCGATTTTGGGGACATTTATGAAAAACCCCGCTATTTATGTTTTATGGGTTTTTCATATACATTCATAATACAACTGATGAAACCTGTACAAAAAACCTACATTATTATGATACTCATGGGATTTAAGACAAATTCTTGCATTATAACTTTAAACTAGGGATGCTAGTTATCGATTAATAGATTGATCGTTAGTTATTTCATTTAGTCGACTTTTAATCGATTAATCGAATATAGCGCCACGATTTAGGTATCGGTATATCTAGTGGGTTGTGGACAGTATCTTTATTGTTATGGAAAATCAATGCTTGAGAAAAATAGCATAATGGGGCTATAACTATCTAAAGCCGTATTTTCTAATTTGTCGACTTTCTAAATACTAAATCTGATCTCAATGACGTCGTCTCTGACTATTTTTCTACATCTAAACGTGAGAAATGAATGTTTTGGATTTAAAAACGGGCAAAAATGTTCAAGCTTATTAACATACAGACAATGTCGATAACTAACAAACTTATATCGATTAAAATCTTGTCAACTATTAATCGTTAGTTCATTAACTTTTTGCATCCTACTTATAACACAAAATTGAAGATGTGAAAATCGATTCAATTATAAATAATAAAAATCAGATGGTTTGCGAGCGACAGAAAAAAAATATGCTGATGACGCTCATGAGAGGAAGTCCAATTCATGGGCTGCAATACGAGGAAAAATACTTCTTATCCAACAAATATAACCACAAAATGTTAACTTCGGGAATATGACAATAATTACCTCCGCCGAAGGAGGTATTGTTTCACTGGCGTTGGTTTGTCAGCATGATTACTCAAAAAGTACCGAACGGATTCGGATGAAACTTTGTGGAGTTGTTGGAAATGCCAAAAGGAACAAGTGATTAAATTTGGCATCTCTGAGTGCAGAATTAAGATGCCAAATGAGCTAAATACTAATTAATATTTCAGTTTAGCCTACTCTGCCAATAGATGTCGCTGTGCTGTGAAATTGGGTGCCGGGAGCGTCTTCTCTCGGAATTTCCGTCAAGGGGAACCCTCCCCCGTCCCTCTACGCCACCCCAGTCGTGAAAAATCCGCCTCGGAAAGCTCATAAGGACCCCGTGACGGCGGAAGTTTGCACTCTCTGAGTGTATATATGCCTCTAGTTTTGTTAATTTGATCTACATTTTGGCCAAAGTTGATTAATCAATGCAGAGCATTCCTAATTGGTCAGGGCCCCCTTTTATTAGTAATTTAGGGTCCTCTCAAGTATATATATTTTCAATATTTTCCATAAAACATACCTTGGATCCAGGATCTTTGTAGTCTGGTGGGAATTCGTGGCCGTCAGGTGGGAGTCGAGAGTCTGCCGGTGGGGGTTGTAAAGGGATTCCTCCTTCACTGCCAGCGGGGGATTCTTGTGAAAAGGGAAGGCTATTATGATGGCAGGATACTAAGCAATCCTCCATTCTACCTATAAAACGAAACAACAAAAAAAATAGTAAATTATTCAAGCATTTATGATGTACAAGCAAAAAAAAAATCACATATACATTTTGTTTTTGATATAAATTATGTGTGTGTGTGTGTATAGAATTTATATATAGACTGATGTATATATGAAACAGTAAGTCATAATTACCAAATTTCTTGGCAAAGGATGGAGTCATTTTTTTTTTTTGCCAGAGGAAGGCCCTTCGTTAATTGAATGATGACTTGTTTACATAGAAAGAGAGTTGACAACGAAGTAGTAGAGATTCTGGGGAGGGTAGCTGCTGCTGCTGCTATGCAACTATGAAAGAAGTGGGGATAGATTGATATGAAGTGAAGACTTATTTTATGTTCATATAAAGTTTAAAATAATAATAATAACGTTTCAGGTTTTCACATATTTTTTTTGAATATAAATGTATTTAGATGCAGGGACTGAGGAGAAATAAGGGGGATGGAAGGTGCTCTTTCTTCTCTTCAAAAGAGCTTTTGAATTTCGCCTTTTCCGGATGTCGTGTCGAAGTACTTGGAGTACAGTGAAGACAAAGGGGTCCTATATGAATATAAAGTAAGACGTAAGATGATGAGTGAACCATGAACCTGCTGCTGCTTCTTAGAGAGCGGACCTATCTTCCGTGTTATAGACGGGTGTATAGCTTCTTTCAAGGGATCGGATGAAGGAGGAGGAATCAGGATGTCCTCTTCCTCCAATGCGGGGGGATGATCGTTGTCACTGAGATGGTAGGAGTCGAAGCTACGTGACTTTAGATCATCCTCGTAGGAGGAGTTGTATGGGGAGTCCACGTCTATTATGTCCGTGCTGTGATAGAATGCGTCCGTAAGGAGGTTCGTCTTGATTCTTCTGATTTAAGTGTGTGTGTGTGTGAGAGAGAGAAGGTTGCGTTAATTGGGAAGAAGCAGAAGAAGGGATAATAAGCAGAAGAGGGGGGGGGAAGGAGGGAGGGAGGGAGCAAATAAGGGGGAAAGAAAGTTGGAGCTACAATTCCGAACTGACAGTGGTGTACGCTCTAACCTCCCTCCCTTCCTTCCTCCCCACATTCCTCGTACAGCCCATTTCTCCTTCGTCTTTTATTATTATTAATACTACTACAACTTATAATACTAATAATAATATATAATAAGGTTTCTCTTTAAAAAATACGACCTAAAAGTCTGTTTTAAACATTGATATACAAAATATATATACTACAAAATATATATATATATGCTCTCATGACAATAGGATCAAAACATTATAAATAATAATAATGTTATTTTATATGGTCCATAAACATTTTAATCAGTAATAATAGTATTACTTCTGTGCATTCGAAGTATTTAAACAAAACAACACGGCATGTTAGGTGGTGAAAGTGGTTCACAAAGTGGTCTTACACCGGTGGTACTCGGCGGCATTCATGTACATGGATGTATAAAATGGGGTGCTACTACGAAATAACATGACAAAAAGACCAAAATATTAGTTGTGTTTGTACTTTTTATCGTGCAAAAACATTATGGAGTGGGAAGAATTTATCCACCGGGACAATTATGCCCTCGCCGGCCTTATACAGGCCCCAATATGTCATGGGAGGCTGTCAACGGCCATTTATGTTTCTTGAGGCCAGTGGCCCACCGGGAATAATCCCGGTACTCCCGCTGGCCACCCCGCCCCTGTATATATATATATATATATACTGGAATACTCTAGCAGTAAAAGTAATTCAATTGGATATTTTTATGACAATTTTCTATTTGTATGAAGAAATAAGTAGTATAGCACCTTATAGAAGATATGATTGATGACAATTCGAAGGAGTTAATCACTTTTCTATAGCTGAATATTGTGCTCAATATACTTCAAAAAAGAAAATGAATCAGTTTTTTGAATATTTGGTTTGATTGCATTCATGTATATATAAATAAGTAAATTAGCGTGTAAATTAGTAATATATCGAACCTAGGATATTTCAATGAGGTTGACGAATATTAAACTTTCTCTCTCGGGTGTCGAGCCTGCGCCCTCGAAATTGAGTTTCGAGCACGCTGATGGCTACCCCTATTTCGCCTCGTTATAGTTGATGGTTTATAAAGTTATCCTTTTATAATTCCAACTAAATGAAATTGTTCCACGGTGATCTAAATATTATATGTTTACCAAATTCAATGAATCTTTTTTGTAGCTTATTACAGCGTTATAAAATTTGAAGCTAGTAGATTGATGGTTGATTTTGTGAGTTATACAGATTGAATCCCTTAAATTACATTTTAAAATGGAGATTCCTTCCTTTAATGCAATTGCTTATTACTGAAAAAAAAGTTTGCGTGGAGCTAGGTACATTAGGATATAGAGAACTGATTCGCTGCAATAAAAGACGGGAAGCGTTAAAGTAAAGTAGTGCATGCATGTAAAATAAACGTTGGTATTGACTTTAACGTTAGATGTCGCTAGAGTAAATTACGTCACAGAATTAAAAGTAGTTTAAAATTGTTTGATTTGAAATAGTATATCAAATCACTACAACCTGTGCGAGATTCCAAATATAAATAAAAAGGACTTAGTTATTATTTTCAAAGAGCTCAAGCATCAAAGCGCCTCTTACAGACTAAAGAAGAACTAAAATTTTGGCCAATTCTTTTTGGGGAAAAAAGGAAGAATTTTATGTTATGCAGCCGCTACTTTACTTTAACGCTTTACCTCTGACAAGCAGGAAGAATAACATTTTGTAATGTTATCATCAAAATATTTTTTGATGGGTTCACAAATAGTACTGTTTCACTATTAATGGGAATATTTAATAAACGTATCTGATACATTGGCTTGAACCACTATCATCCCTCTAATATACCTTTTTTAAATGCTTCGTAACATCAATGACGTCAAGCATTTGATACTTGAATTATACTAATGAAACGACATAGGTATAATAGAAAATAAATATAACCTATTAGTCTTTAGACGCTGTTATCATGAATGCTTTAAAAGACAAGTAAGATGAGGGTTTTTGCTACAAC
This sequence comes from Caligus rogercresseyi, assembly GCA_013387185.1. Taxonomy (NCBI): domain Eukaryota; kingdom Metazoa; phylum Arthropoda; class Copepoda; order Siphonostomatoida; family Caligidae; genus Caligus; species Caligus rogercresseyi. Next base: position 1,231,613 of record CP045893.1, read on the forward strand.
ATACATTCATTACATTTGCATGCGTATTGCTCAGGTGATTTAGCGTATAGGGCTCGTGCAAAGTCTGTTAAAAAAAGTTGGTATCTCTCGACTGGTATACAGTCGTCCCTCGCAAAGTCGCAACGGCCCGGATCCACTACACGACCACCGCGATATATTGAGGGTCGTGATGTTGATATATATTGAAATTTAATGAAATTAAGGAATCATTGTCTCAGCAGTATCTGTGTGGATCAAAGGATGGATTAACAAGAGATCAGGAGGTGTCACTACAGATTAAAGGATGAATTATCCAAGGTGAATATTAGACTTAAGTTTTTTTTGTGAAAATTCTGCCATTGAGTTCATATGGGGACGTTTTGGCGTGAAAAAATGGGAGCCAAGCCGTCGTCGCGTAGTAGAACTGCGAGATGTCGAGGGGCGTAGTAGCGAGGGCCGACTGTATATAAATATGTTTTGATATATTTTTATGTGTGAAGGAAATATATAATTAACCCATTAAGCCTTAAGAAGCTTGCAATAATAACCATGTCTTGTAATACAAATGGTTCATAAGAAGTATTTGCATTTTGCAATCAGAGGTGTAACAACGATGACCTATTTTTTATTGACCTATTTTGATAACATAATGTCATAAAAATATATTATCTGTAAATAAGTTAGGTAATCCAAGGAATACTAGAAACTATATGGAAGGGTGACGACTCTTTACCTAAGTAGTTATTTATTCTTTAGTGAGGCGTTCAAAATCAATTATTTTCTCGAAATTGATTTCAATTAAGTGTAAATGGGTTCTGATTAGTTGAAGTTTTATATTGAATATTTTAATTCAATAAGAATATAAAACACTTAAACAGAAAAAGTCACTCTTCCATGTAGTTTCTAGTATTCCTTGGATAATCAAAATCTCATTGTACATAGAAAAATACGATCTTGCTCGAGTTTTACTGTTAAGGCTACATATCGAATAAGAGTCCAATGGAGCATTTTTTGGACAAAATTACAAAGAATCTAATAGATGCAAAATAAATAAGTTCTGAAGATGTCATTATACATAAAAAGAATACACTTTTTCCGGGTTTACTGTTGAGGTGTGTACATTAATTTATTATGACGTCAGAGACAAAGTAGGTTGTTTTTTCCCCTATGAGGATAATTATATATTTGAAAAAAAGCTAGTAGTGAAATATTCGATAAAGGGACTGAATGACTTCTCTTTCAGTCGCCGGATGTCTAGGGCATATAATAACGTACTTCCTCTCTGACGTCATGTTGCATAGATGATGTCACCAGTATGTCAAACTCATTTTTTCCGCTTTACCAGCGAGCCCCTAATGTTTATTTATAAAAAATAAAACGAAATACCCCTAACTAAAGCGTTAAAGTAAAGTAGCGACTGCATAACATAAAATTCTTCCTTTTTTCCAAAAAGGAATTGGCCAAAATTTTAGTTCTTCTTTAGTCCGTAAGGGGCGCTGCTTTGATGCTATAGCTCTTTGAAAATAATAACAAAGTCCTTTTAATATTTATATTTGGAATCTTGCACAATGTTGTAGTGATTTGATATACTATTTAAAATCATCAAACATTAATCCCTTTAAACCGTTTTAAATAGGATTGTGACGTAATTTCATGGACTAGCGACATCTAACGTTAAAGAAAATAACCAAAATTTTGGCCAATTTTTGTTTTGTTTACTTTTTCCTTGCATGTGCTACTTTACTTTAACGCTTTACCCCTAACCCCTTCCAATTCTACTTCCCTATCTACTGACTGACCCATGACGATTCTCCGAGTTCCGCTCTGTGGATCCACTTCCAATTTCAAGGCTCTTAGCAATCTTCTTTGGTATGGGAGGAGGCATTTCCTTAGGTACATGTTTTTCCTCTGCTGCGGTTGCTGAAGCTTTATTCTGGTCACGCTCTTATTCTTTTGACGTTGCTGCTTGTCCTCTTCACCATCCGGAGAGAATATCAGAGAATCGTCATCCAGACTACTGTGATTAAAAGAGATAATATAGCAACTATTTCCTAGGTTCAATTTCAAATGAGCAACAAAAAACCTCCTGACGACATAAGCTCGAGGAATAATGGAAAGAAAAGGAGGACCTATTCATAGAATGATAATTGACTATCCTTAATCCCATCGTATGAATCTATAAAACGTGACGTCAGATGTGATTGTTGTTGTGTCTCTAAGGGCCATGTTTGTTTATATATAACTCATTAGATGACTAGGCATCCATAGAGATATAAAGATATAGAGAGCTGATTCCCTTCAATAGCAGAGAAACATCGTTCTATTGTTTCTGTGTGTCCACTATAAACAAAGTAATGATACTACGTCATCGTAAGCTCATCATAGAGATATCATAGAGATATAAAGAGCTTATTGGACTCGTCAGAGAAATACGTCATTGTGTCAAGAATATAGCTGAACGAAGATGTTTCTTTGCTATTGGAGGGAAGAGAAATACGTCATTGTGTTATGTTTATATCTCTATGATCAGCTTACGATGCCGTAGTATCAATTACTTTATGCATAGAGATATAAAGATATAGAGCTTATTCCTTTCAGATGTATCTGTGTGTCCACTATAAACAAAGTAATTGATACTACGTTATCGTAAGCTGATCATAGAGATAGATATAAACATAACACCAATGACGTATTTCTCTTCCCTCCAATAGCAGAGAAACATCGTTCAGCTATATTCTTGACACAATGACGTATTTCTCTGACGAGTCCAATAAGCTCTCTATATCTTTATATATCTATAAAAAGGATCCCTGGTCCTTTTTGGAGAGGATATCAATTGACGTCACGTTATACATATTCATACAACGAGATGGGATACCCGAGATCATTTCTGTCAGAGTAAATCATTTATTACGTATGACAACACCGGGTTTTCTATTGATTTTTGGCATAGAATAAAAAATGATCAATTTTATTAATAAACATTTTAAAATATCTTGCATGAAAGGATATCACTACAAAACTAACCACCCAAAATAGGCATTTTGTGCGAGTACACGTAAGCTTCATGATTGATCACTTTTTTTCAGCTCAATTATGTCATATCGATCATAAGCCTTAGTGGTTATAACTGATTTCATGGTAAATACTTTGCAACCACAGAATCATATTTGTATTCCAAAAATAAGCAATTTTCTTATTTAAGCAATTTAAGATTCTCCAAAAGTATTTGTTGGGAAGATTACTGTATATATATATATATATATATATATAATAATGAGATACGTTGTCATAACACCTTAATACTCTCAATGCATATATGTATTCTCTGAGTAAAATATAAGATACTTTTAAAAAGATGTAAAGCCTTTTTCCCCATTTTATTTACTCACATACTGAATTAGTTTAGTTTTAAAAGTAATCAGACTTTGTGCTCATATTCATAATATAATGATATACTTTTATACTCTATGAGCGAGTTAGATAAAATATATCTAATGAAACAATTTTATTGTTTGTCTTTATACGACATTGAAATGATACTAAATATTACTTAAAACTAATTATTAATTAAATATTTTACTTCAAAAATACTTTTATGAAAAGTTATACTAAAAATAATGATCAATAACATTATATTTTATGAAAAGTTTTCTTGGTGTGGCAACATGATTGAACATCAAGACTTTTTTTTAAAGAATGAGATGCTCTCTTAAGAGCTCTCGCTCTCCTTTCTACCTAAAGAAATGATGGCTCTCACGATCATCCACGTCAATTGGAATAGTGCTGCTTGCATACTCCGTAGAAATGGACTCGATGTCATGCCGGACTCATCAAAATAAGAGTTTCCCTCAGAGGAATGAACATTATTAGCTGTCGGGGGATTGATCATTTTGGATTTCCGGTGGGTATAGGGAAGAGCGAGAGGACTTTCAGGTCGACTCTTGATGGATATACGACTGACTGTAGATAGGGAACATATGTTTATAATAATAATAAAAAGTGATAAGATAAGCATGATTTTGCAAATAAACGGTTTGCAAGGACTACCTCCGCGCTCATTCCGTTGGATAATGGGTGTGCTAGACTCCAGATTTGGACAGGATTGAAGTGAGGAATCCCCTCGATGAGAGATGTACGACAGGGGACTCTCCAAATCTAGACGTAAAAGTGATGTTAACTCTACAAGCTCGGAATCGTGTTGGGACTTACAGCCCGTGCTCCCATTTTGTCCGAGTATGGATCGAATGTGTGCCCGCCTCCGCTGCAATCGCTCAATCAGCCCCTCAACGACCCTCAAGTTTTCCAAGAAAGGGAATTCCGTGAGACGCGTCCATAGGTCCTCTGTCTCTCAAATGGGCTCAAATTGTTCTTCCAGAGAAAGAGCGTCGTCTCGGACTCTCTCGGTGAGGAAGAATAGGCCTTGATAACACGCAAATCCTCGTCTTCAAACCAATATCTTAATGAAATCAATGCGTTTTCTTCTTTTCCATTATACAATCAACAACAAGAAATCTTACCCATTATCAGCATCCATGACGAGACGAGAAGAGTTTAGCATTCTTTAAGACACAACACTCGCATATGGATAATAATAATAAGCTCTTCTTTTTTGCTCGAATTTAAACCAGTAAGTAGTAGATACTATCAAGTTGTCAGTTATTAACCCGAATTGACAGAGCAGCAAACTGCCTTATTTGATCTCTTTTAGCTATTGGAGAAGAAGGCCTGATTAATTTACAGGTGTACAATAATAAAATAATTTGTTGTTCTTCCATATTGATACTGAACAACTGAATGAAAAAAAACACACACTTTATGTGTGTAGAGTATGGGTTAATTTAGAACTATGATGAACTCCCTCCTCCTCTTTGAGCTCCTGAAGCACAACACCACCAATGAAGTGAATAAAACGACGGGAAAAACTCCTCTTTCTCTCACGATTTGATGTGGAAGTATAGGTGCATCATCACACTGCTTTAAAGCTGTCAGAGCTCTATTTTACTCTTTTTTTTGTTTTGTTTGTTAGGAAGGATCCTTAGAGACGCAAGACTAACTTATCCTGTGCTTCGAATTCACACCTAATCCCCCTCTATTGGAAGGTGGAAAAGTGAGAGAGAACACACACACACACATAATATCCATCATTAATTACAGCAATGCTGTTCACAAATCCATTAAGGATGAGTCAGAGGATCAAGTGGATACAATAATAATAATTGTAATAGGAACTCATAATCACTTTGGAGATCATTAAAGAGAGCGATAAGCTTTGAAATGTTTCATAATTTGCGGAGGTTATGCATACTATTTGTGCATAAAATAAAGTTAGATAATGAATGTTTAAAACATGCTCATGACCACAGCAGGCTCCAAACACCCCCATCCTTTCCCCTCTGCCAACGTAAAGCGTTAAAGTAAAGTAGCGGCTGCATAACATAAAATCCTTCCTTTTTCCCAAAAGGAATTGGCCAAAATTTTAGTTCTTCTTTAGTCCGCAAGGGTGCTGCTCGGATGCCGGAGCTCTTTGAAAATAATAACAAAGTCCTTTTATTATTTATATTTGGAATCTCGAACAATGTTGTAATGATTCGATATATTTCAAATCATCAAACTAAATCCCTTTAAAACCGGCTTTAATAGGATTGTGACGTAATTTCATGGACTAACGACATCTAACGTTAAAGAAAATAACCAAGATTTTGGCCAATTTTTATTTGTTTACTTTATCCTTGCATGCGCTACTTTACTTCAACGCTTTATGCCAACGTACAGCGATGTTATATATAAGAGGATAAAGAAAGGTTGTGTTGAGTGGGAATAATAACTTAAAAAAGAGCACTTGATCTACTTAATACAACTTTCCTCACAGCTGTTGTTTATTAGTGAATATTAATTCAGAGAGAAAAATTCCTACTAAAAATACTCATTGTCTCTCTTCTTCATGGGTCTACATCCATGACGTCATTGGACGAATCCTTTAAATGGAGGAGTCCTACTTTTGCACTTATTAATATTACTTGAATAAAAAGCTCCTTATACTCAAGGGAAAAATATTACACATATGAAAATCAGACAGAAAAGAAAAATAAGTGAGTTACCAATTGAATATGTTATGTATGTTTATTGGCGAGTTTGCGAGAATTGCCATGGTATCATCCTGATATATATTTATATAACAGCTCCAATTGTTGAGCCAAAGGAATATTAAGTTGAACGACTCTCATTTAAACCAATTGGAAGCTCCATTGGAAAAACATGTTTGATTCCTTGTGTCCTCTTCAATTGATTTCGTTCTCTGGCTACGCACACCCCTTCAAAATAATAATAAGACGATTTAAATGGACTCTTCAATGTCTAACTACAATTTGAGTGAAAAGTTGTCATGATTATATCTCACAAGAACATTATTTTTTCTCTCGATAAAAACTCCGAATTTTAGGTATGTATTTGTTAGTTTTGTATAAAATAACTGGCTTAGAGAATTCAGAGAATAAAAAAGAGTTAAAAGTTTTAATATTCAATTTGCCAAATGTCATTTCTAGATCACTTTCATATCTAATTTCCACACAGTTTGGTTTCGTACTATAGGATTGAAATCCCGGAGAGACATTTGGTTTCATTATATATATATATATATATATATATATACCGAAATGCAGCCACTTATCTTGAGACATACTGCTTTTACGTATTTTTATATATAGTAAATATACAAATATATGTATTATAGGTATTCATCGACTTAACGTCCATTCTCTTAGTGGAATTACTGTTAATTGAGTTCAGGAAAGTCATATTCGTTGACAGCTTTAATATTTATCAAAGGCCACTTGTTCAATTGTGTTTTTATATTACTACGTGAGCATTGGATTAATTGGATATTATTTCCATCAGAGTATCAAATAAATTGCGTTTCAATATCTATTTAAATCACCAAATACTATTAAACGAATGAATCTAATGGATGCCCAGGGTATAATTAGACATTGAAAATCGAGGGATATTTTGGGCATGTGAAAAGGAGAATGTGTGAATTGAATGTGAATCACAAACCCAAATCCTCACAATTACTTTAATTATACCTAGAGATAGAAAGCAAGGGATATTTTGGGTGTGTGAAAGGAAGAATGTGTGAATGATACAATTGAGTTCAGGGCTCTTGTTATTACTATTCTCTTTCCTCTTTTGAGCAATATTTATTTCATTTATGAAGTAGGCCAAGTCGTTCAGAAGGTATTTATTTTATATTTGAATCTCTGTTTTTCTTCAAAAGAGGAAGAGAATAGTGATAACAAGAGCCTGAACTCAATTGTATCATTCACACATTCTTCCTTTCACACACCCAAAATATCCCTTGCTTTTCTATCTCTAGGTATAATTTAAAGTAATTGTGAGGATTTGGGTTTGTGTTCTGCCTTCTACATCCTAATAAAAATGGCATCAGAGCGATCGAGTATGTTTAACGTGGTTTGTAAGCAAGAAAAATAATTAAGAAGGCCACAATAATCTACCAATAGGTAGTTCGCCTCAAGTAAGTTATGAAAGCAAAGTGGTACATAAAAAGCTTCTTCTTTAATGCTTTAGTCTCAAGTTACTCTCAACTATTATAGTTTAAACATCTATCGCGGGCAACAAATATTGTTTTTTCTCATTTGTGTCGTCATAAACATTATCAGGGGGACCAAATGATTACTAAAATGCAGGGGTTTCGTTTATAAATAAATCCTAAAACGAAACGAACTGATTAAAGATGACGCTGACATCATTTTGGACGTTTAGTATTACGATGAAGAGTCACACAAGTGTGATACGAATCCGGAGAAAACCTCGCACACACCTGACAACACACAAACTCTTTGTTTCCCTCGCTCCACATGAACAGTTTTTTGAAGTCTTGATGCAATAAAAGTGTGCATACAGAGGATATTAATGATAAAAAATGAATATTGTTAATGAATGATGTCATGAGCATATATGTAATATTATGTGTAAAAATATGAAAATAGTCATCTAAGAAAAATATTAAATCAAACAAAATCCATTATTTGAGGTCCACTTCGTCTTAGTCACTAAATTCGCCACCCTTTGTAACTATCATATCCACAACTCTTTTGCTATGTATGTCGGAAGATTGTAATTCTATCCTTGGGGGGGATTATATCAGGGCTGTGAGCATATAAAAAGTTGAAAATGGTAAGTCATAAAAAATGTTAAATTTAACGCAACTACAGCTTTAGTTTAAGTTCTCTACACTACTATTACTAAACAAACAGTAATATAAATTACCGACCTATAAATGTTATAACTGGATGTGCAATAGACTGAATAAGAAGAGGAGCGAAGAGGAATGTCGAGGCAGCAACTGATGAAATACAGAAGAGAAGAAATAAATTATTATTATCCCTTGAAGTGTCAATGCCTAAATAGCAAGCCATATAAAACCATAGATATTAAAAATATAGATAGCTTGTTCCCTTCAATAGCAGAGAAACATCGTCGATTAGCTGTCGCCTGTGTCCAAACTTATAAAATAAATTATTACGTCGTCATCGTAAGTTGATCTTAGAAAGATTTGTTACTATTGGGCAATATGACGACTGCCTCTGAAGAATCCAATAAGCTCTCTATGTCTTTATAACTCTATATGTGAAGTATATAAAAGTAAAGCGTTAAATTAAAGTAGCGCATGCATAACATAAGATTCTTCCTTTCTTCCCAAATGGAATTGGCCAAAATTTTAGTTCTTCTTTAGTCCGTAAGGGGCGCTCGGATGCCGGAGCTCTTTGAAAATAATAACTAAGTCCTTTTATTATTTATATTCAGACACGTTTTTAATATTGATATATTTCTTAATCATCGAACTAAGCCCTTTAACCGGTTTTTAATAGGATTGTGACGTAATTTCGTGGACTAGCGACATCTAACGTTAAGAAAAGAACTAAAATTTTGGCCATTTTTTTGTTTACTTTTCCTTGCATGCACTAGTTTACTTGAACACTTTAGATAAAAAGAAGAAAGAAAAAATAATCCAGTGACGTAATAGTATGAAATTAAAAGTTTTAAAAATAATAAATATAGCCTTACATCACTTGTATTTCTTGTAGGATCCTTCTATTCTCTTGTATTTTATTACAATGTAGCGTGAGGGTCCTACATTTATAAGGCCTTACAGTTGGTCAAATGTTCTTTTCGGTTAAGCATCCAGATATTTTATACATGTTGGTGCATTAGAATCCATCATCAAAGCTTTAAACACAATTTAATTAGGTTTGTAGGTGATCAGTAAATAAAATTATGATTCACTACTACGACTAACGATCCATATCCTGATAAATCTAATAATAATTCACCAATCTCTGTCCGTTTAGTCTGTAGTCCGCACGCTATCTCCTCCCACATTTAGCGTCAAATTTGAACTTTGAAGGTATTTGGAATCCTTGGGTCAAGGCAGACCTAATAAACTATTTGCAAGTGATGGGACAGACATGAACCAGAAAATCAATTTTCTATTTTACTACCTACTTTCAAGGTAAGAGAGGAAAATGGAAAAAAACATCACATGTACTTAAACATCATATTGATTTGTACAAAGTCGAACTTTTTATTAGGAATGTTTGTACAAAACAGAAATTTTGTAACGCATTTGACATTTAAAAACCTATTTTATCTCCACAATCCTGATACAAATTTAAGAACTTATGTAATATTAACATTGGGCGCCGTAGGCGCCAAATATGCGAGTAGTAACTGATTTAAAAAAGTAGATATTTAATTTGGGAAATAGCTTCTTTTTCATTTATCTAAGAGGGAAAATGGCAATTTTCTGTGAGGCGTTCAAAAAAGGGGAAATTAAGGGTCTATTTTTACTCATTATAAAAAATTATTTTCGCTAGCAATCAGAATGAGGCGTTGCTGCTTAAGCATACTATTCAAAAAATAATATTGATATACATTTTCATATATAAGCATTGGAGGAGTTCAAAGAGTTGACATGTTTCTGACATGCCTGCCATAACCTTTTTTTTGATAGATATTCTTTTTAAACAGTGAGACATTTTGAGCATCCTAACCCATGATAATGGAGATAAAACCACTATTTTACAATCACATCATTTGAGGACTTGTCTATGCATAAAAGAGAGATAGTAAGCGAATATATTTTGACGTAAGGCGATAGGGGGAAATGAAGGACATCATTTGTTCACATTATGTGGATGCCTTCAGCAAAAGGCGATAAATGGACTGACATGTTGATATAGTCAAAATACACGATCCTCCATCATTAGCATTCATCATTAATTGATGCAAATGTTGTGCCCTCAGCAAGAAATGAAGTGGACACTCGTGGTGAAAATGAGTTAATCCTACACTACTAAATATATTTTTTAGAGAATACTATTGCTTTTGTGTAGTTAAAACCAGGAAACGACCGGTACCCGGCGCGGTGATTTTATATATCCCAACGATATACATAAATATCCTGTGTTCAAATTCTCTCGTACAAGTGAGAATATTTGTACCCCTTAAAAAAAACAAATATTCGATTAATTTCAAATGTTTTAACCAGGAAACGACCGGACACCTTTTTTTTCGCCGGGAGCCGGCCCGGGACTTTAATATATTCGTTCCTTCGTCATTCTGAAAGTAACGACTTCACTAAATTAAATTAAATTACTCAAATTCTGAGTTCATCCCAACTTCAATGAGGAATATATAGGGGGGCACTGTTATTTTCGGCGGTTTCAACACTGGAAACGCTGTAAAAAGGAAAACACCGCAGGGCGTCCCTACTTAATTGCAAGGCCTACATAACGAAGAAGCTGATGGGAGGAGAGGCCATCAATGCGAGATCTCCGATCAATTCATGTTTCGGCCCTCGCATCTCGTTCGCGGTAATTTTCCTTGAGGATCCCAATGTACAAAGCTCGGCCTGGAATCACGCTTCGGAAGTCATCAAATATTTACCTTCTACTTCTCCCCTTCACACCAAATCCTTAGAAATAACCATCAGACATTCGAGAATTCTCAGAACAACATATATAATACCCTATATTATTTTCAGTTTTCTGTGTGTTTTAAGACCTTTTATCAAAAATATTTTAAATTAAAAATTTATTTTATATTAATATTTGTATTTGTTAGATACTTTTATCACAATGATTTTATATTAAAACTTATTTGATATATAGAAACTTTGTGTTTTCAGGTTTCTATAAGGGAAATCATTTTAAACAATAATTTTTATGTTTTGTATTAAAAACAATTTTCTTTTATATCTATATATAGTATATATTTTATGTACGTTATAATAATACAAACTACTGATGAAGAAAAATCCAACGACCCTTGACGTCACCATATGTACTGTTCTATAAAAAGTAGCTCCGTAAAACGTGGTCACTGGATATTCATGCTATTTACACCATTTTTATAACAAGGACTTATATGTTAATTATCCATATGTATATAATTATTTGTTTTGTTTGATCAGGCGTCCCCTTAGTACTTATTGTATTCCGTTAAATATATCTTATATTTAAAGTATTGTTTAATTTTATAACGTGTTTTGTTCTTCCTTTTTTGTTATTAATATTTGTTTGTAATAATAGTAGTCACTTAGAACGCCTTAGAATATAGAAGGTGGACTGATGTCTCCCAAACATATTAGATACAGTCCCTTTTATTGAGCCCGTCCCTGCTTTAAAGGGGGAAGGAGTTCCTTGGAACTTTCATAAAAGTGGACTGTATCTATTAGGTTTGGGAGACATCATCCCCTTCTATATTCTAAGGCGTTCTAAAGTAAACTATTATTACAACAATATTATAACAAAAAAGGAAGAACAAAACACGTGTAAATTAAACAATACTTTAATATAAGAAATTATATTAACATGAAGACAATAATACTAGGGACGCTGATCAATACAATACACAACACTTTATATACTACTTATAATTAACATAGGTATTTAAATAACTCTTCTTCTCTTCGTTCTTTCCTCGCCTTTAATTTAAAAAAATATTTGGTCAAAAAACTACTTAAGATGGTCTGAGTATTCTTCTTCCTTCTTTTATTGAGACTGCATCCAGTTATTAGTGTGGCCTGTGGAGTGAGCCCAGTAGAAATTGGACTTTGAAGAGCCGAGTGAATGTGTCCTAAAATAGAATTTTTAATCGAAAGTGAAGAAATTAATCTTAATAACTTTATTTATGTGGGTTTCAAATAAAAAATCATTTTTTTTAACGTAGGGATTCCATTTATTACAGGACTACTGATTTATTTTTTGCTTGTTAAGATGTTTATTCATTAACTACAAATCCATACAGGTAAAAAACACTAGAAAGAAGAATATAAAAAAAACACAATCAAGACAGTTACGTTAAAAACATAAAATGACTTATTTGTTTGGAACATTCAACTTAAAAATTCAAAGGCCAAAGGATCTACGAATGAATTTTCTATTAGGGTATTCAAATATAAAAACATGTGTTGATAATGGTTAAAACAAGAATAGTTGTCGAGTTGACAATAAACATAACGCATTTTTTACGTTCAAGAGATTATCTCTCAGTACTCATGCAGGGGGGGCAGAACTCATGTAAACAAAGAGGGATATTTCCAATAATAAATATCAAAAAAATGGACGTCATCATTAGACGATTTGCTTGTATATCTAATACCTACCCCATCTAAATAAATAACAATGTGTTTAAATATTTAATAATATGGTGGACTAAGATCGATGAAGCCACACAACCTCGTATATAATTTCATATAAAAAATATATTTTTATGACTCTGTGTAGCTACATTCCATGATTTTCAGTATAAAAAAAGAAATTGATTTAATATATGTTATTTTGCATTGGATTTTCAATTTTCAGGCTGCAACTCAGCCAATTTATTAATAACATCTGAAAAGGTTTGATTATTTTATACGTTTCACTAGTCCATAAAAGTAGAAGTCCTATCAAACAGACGAAAGATAATGAAGAAAAGAAAGATAATATTGATATGTTTATGCCAATATCATAACAAATCGATAATGGGTGTCCCGTCGTGTGACGTTTCAGTTTTTCTTTTCTTATCAGAGGAATCTAATCATTGCGTTCTACGCATCTTGGATTGGTACTCATCTAAAGGAAGAAATGATAATTTTTTTGTTAATAGCTTCTATAGAAATACTATATCTAAAGACAACCATTGGATTAGGCCCCTTGGGCCTAATAGAATCCGTCAGTCAAAGAGTGTTGTTTGCGTTCCTCCTTAAGGTAAAGGGTCAACGATCCCCCCCACCTCCACCTTTTTTATGGACCCAAAGGGCCTTGACATCTTGATGAATCCATGATGATGATGATGAAAGAGATAAGATTCTCCTCCTCCATAGGATATAATACTATTATTATAATAAAAGAGAGGCCTCCAACAAACGAACAAAAAAGCCTTGACAGGGCATTGTTAGAAGTATGAATGTACATGCTGCTTATACCTAGAAATTGTTATACACAAAACAAGTAACATTTATCTCCCTTCATTTATGTTTGTTAGTACTATTCTTCAGGGTTGTAGATTGAACGGAAAAAGGAACGCCGTTCCCGAACACACGTTCAAAATCAAACGCCTGAACGGAATGAACAGATTTTTTTTTCTGTTGGCGTTGCTCCGTTCAATATTGATTTTAAAAGTGTGGATGTTTTTTTAAAAAAGAAGTCCAATCAATGTTTCTTATGCCACTTGAGAAAAAAAGTGAGGAGTTTTTTAATGAACAAAAGCAGTGCAATTTCTGTGAGGGATTTTGGGATAAAGTGAGGACTTTTTATAATGGAATGTTTTCAAATTTAAAAGGATATATTTATATTTTTCAACGATGGACGAACGCTAAGGTTGCAAACGCCCACAAGTCTGGTACTATTCATAGAAAAATCGAATTATAGAATTATGCTAGAACCGATTATACGGCCTCTCAGCTACACACGACTCTCTTCTTAGCTTTGACTGACCTGCATCCGAATTATATATATAAAAGGGTTGCCAAGATACATCCGGACGAATTTCAAAGGTATATTTTACAAAGTGGGTCTAAATAGAGATGTACGTAAAAAAAATATTTATGTGTTGTACATTTCTGTATTAATTACAACCATCGGCTGCAATCACTTTCTCGATCCTGCCCTAAAGTGTTTGCAAGCATTCTTCAAATCTGCACCAGAGATCCTCGCCCACTTATTGGTTGTCGTCTGGCTGTCCATCCTATTCTGGTTCTTTGAGGAGATCTCCCTCTCTAACTTTTCCTAGAAGATATATTCCATGGATTGCAATAAGAGGGTGGTCAAAAAATCGTTAAGGTCGGTTCTGATGAACTCTTGGCTGATCTTGAACACGTGTGGCAGACGACGGCAGAGTCCTGTTGTCATTTGTAAGGCTCTGGGACGATTAACCTGCACCACCCTGGTAACGCAGTGGATCTCCACGTATAGAGTTGGTATGACCTTTCCTTCTTCTTTCTGAAGAAGAATGGTGGCAATATGTTCCCTGTTCATGTAATGACATCCAAGACCATGATGGCGCTGGAGTTGTGCACCTGGGAGAAATTATCCTCGTACGTGGAGAGTAAATTGTCATTTTGAGAGTTCTTGTTATGGTCCATGAATAATAATTTCTAATTATAGAAAATGTTTTGCACGAGTGAGTTCGATAACAGTGGATTTTTTTGGCCTTAAGATTTCATTTTAATCAACAAATCGAAATAAAAATATACAGAAAGAGGTCTTCTGTATATTTATTTCGATTTGTTGATCAAAATGACACTTTAGCCAAAAAATTCAAACATTTTTATCTGAACTCAGTTATAGTAAAACAGTTTTATTATCATTGTCTGGAATTATCTCTCTCTCTCTCTATATAATACACAGTAGGGAGTATTATAGAAACCTAATATTAAGATATCAAATGTCACCTCCCGCAAAGTTGCGTCATAAAAAACTAAATGACCTAGGAAAATGGATTTTGGTTTCGACCCCCCCCCCCATTGCGTTCAAAGGTTTTGTTATGAAGCAAGTTTTTTTTGTAATTACTTATTTTGAAAAAAATTATTTTACTAAATTTGCTATGATCGATTATTACTTTGTTCGTGACCTATACGGAGACTAAGCAATTCAAAATAAAAGTATTTATATTAATCCATTGAACGATCATGCCATGAGAGTGAAATGATGCCTTAAAATGACAACCGCTTTTTATAATTATCATTACCCGCTCCTCGTTTTCTCCTCAACCAATCCCGTTCACGAACGAATTTTAGTATCCTTAGAGTCTTTTGTATGGACATCTGACTTATCTGAAGTCAGTTTATCAAACAAAGAGATCATAGAGAGACTGATTGGATTGGTGGTCTCTCTCTCTCTCTCTCTATCCAGTCGTCTTACCACAACACCTTATGAATCAACGTCTAACTAACCATATTGAGCAATAGTAATGATCACTTCAAATAAGCGTACATGAGTACGAGAATATATATATTGGTAGATCTTGGAACATCTGAGAGCATTTACGATACGGCAATCATAAATATACAGTAAGAGTTTATACTAAAAATATGGTCATTCCATGCAGGAAGCAGGAGGAGGAGGAGTTGCTTTTGAGGGGCAAACGACACAGAAACGGGTTTTTCATATACGAGAGAGAGAGATAATACATCAACAGTAAGACTTATGGGCAAACGAAGAAGAAGAAAAATATATAACCAAAGGGTGTTTTTTGTGGCCTTCATTGTCTACAATATCCATTAAAACCTCCTGCCTCCCCTCCCCCCCCAAAAAAAAAAACACAACATCCTATGAATAAAAGATGCTCCGTACGACTTATATAGACAACAAAAAACCCACCTTCGAACATAATGATGTATTTATTTGGAATACTTTATGGAGCAATGAAACAATGTATTATATATATATATATACATTTTGGTTCTAGGAATATTGTATAAAACACTTATGCATAAGGAAAATCTGATAAAGCATATTTGTTTTGGAATATTTGATAATAGGAATTTTTCTCTAACGACACTTTTGTATAAAATGCATTTTTAAAGAAACTACGTACTTTTGGCCCAGCTTTATCAGTCAAAATAGCTTTATTGAGCCTTAATGAGCACATTTGTAAATTGTCCGATTAACACAACAAAGACCTGAGCTTATTATTATTTCTTATGTTATTGTTCATTCCTCACGAAACCTACCTTACCTTACCGTACTCAATGTTTATAGGTACCCTTATGGTTCTATTATATACTTAATATATGACGAAAAAGTACTCAAAATGGGCTCATTTTATGATTTTATATATAATAAAACTTACCAAATGTGCTCATTAATGCTCAATAAGCTATTTTGACTGATTTATATAAGTGTTTTATACAATTATTCTAGAACCATACATTTTGTGGCTTTTGGAAGTTTTAAATTAGTAAAGGTTCTTATCAAAGCATCAAAGTTCAAAAATAAATCACTTTACACTTATCTTTTCACCTTTAGGAAATAATATTGCAAATATCCAGCTAGTATTCTATAGCTGATGGTTCATTTGGAGATCCTTAATTCAACAGGGCCCTTGGCCGGACTTGACAGGGTTTTAAAAGCTCTCAACAAACCTTGAAGTTCAAATACGGATCACATATAAATTAAGTGTCTTCAATAACTATTATTTGGCATATTATTGACTTATGTTAGCACACTCGATAAACTGTTTACGAATGAAGATACCGACGAATT
Organism: Caligus rogercresseyi; assembly: GCA_013387185.1. Classification (NCBI taxonomy): domain Eukaryota; kingdom Metazoa; phylum Arthropoda; class Copepoda; order Siphonostomatoida; family Caligidae; genus Caligus; species Caligus rogercresseyi. Next base: position 1,248,364 of record CP045893.1, read on the forward strand.
AACTGCGATTTATCTACATTTTTGGGACAGTTATAATAGTTCAGTTATAACCTTATGATTTATGAAATCTTCGAAACTAACAGCCAAAAAAGTATGCTTCAAAAGCATATCGTCTAATTTGTCATTCCTATCACGTTACAAAAATACTAATTGGGAATAGTAATTTTTTTCTAAAGAAAACCTCTTCAATGATTAAAAAAAAATTACAGTATTTGATCTTTGAGTCATTTTATAAGTTTATTTTTAAAGTACCCATATTTTTGGCGTAAAAAAAAACAGTACTAAGCAGTATAAGGATTCTATTACATCAACGATTTTGAGGAAAAAACTCCTAATATTAAGGTGTAACAAATAATAAAAAGAAAATGGCTACCATCAAGAATCTGACTATTAAAAATTATAAACTCTCAAACTATTTATTTCTTAAAAGTATATATATTATCAGAAACGACAGGTACCCGGCCTGGTGTCCCGGTGTTTTAGACACCGACCGGAACTTAAATATTTTCTTTTGTTTTGTCATTCATGAAGTGACGACGTTTTTTTTAGAAAGGAATTTTTGAAATATTCTTTTCTAAAAAAATCATCACTTTTTTTGAGATTTTTTTGGAATTATTTTTATTAAAAAAAAGAGAAAAAAAAGAAAAAAAACGACGTCACTTTTTTCTGGAATTATTTTCTAAAAAAACGTCTACACTTCAGAATGTCGAAGGAACGCAAAATACGGTCCCGGTTTTGGCCCGGCTTGAAAATTTAAGTCCCGGTCGTTTCCGCTATTATATATACACACATACACACACACACACGAATATAATAAGTCAAATCTACAGATAATATTTTGAGAAAGTGCTCAAAAATGAATAATTAAATATTAATTACTCGCGTATTTTTGTGTGTATCTAAAAAATAAAACCAATTTGGAATCCTTTAGATCTTATCTACCACTTCCATCCAATTAAAAATAATTTGAGGCCTCTTTGAATTGCGACAAAAATTACAATATATTTTAATACATAACTACTTTGGGTCCGTTGAGGAGACAATTGACGTTATTCGATATCGTTTTAACTTTCTAAAGATGATATCTATGCACTAAGATAAAGCCTAAGGGGACCCGAATATCAATTCTGAAAAACCGTTATTGATAATCACCCTTTATATATATATATATATCAGGAAACGACCAGGACACCATTTTTCGCCGGGACGACTAAATTTTTCAAGGCCGGTCCGGGACATAATATATATTTTCGTTTCCTTTGACATTCTGAAGTGAAGAATTTCCAAAAAACGTGACGAGCCTTTTGTCAGTAAACGACGTTTTTTTTTTTAAAGAAAAATAATTACCAAAAAGTGATGACGTTTTTTAGGAAAACTCTCAAAAAAAAAAAGTGACGACGTTTTTTTTAGAAAATAATCTCCAAAAGTTTCTGAGTGATATTTTTTTTTATTTTTTTTATGATAAACGAAATATTGAAAAAATATTGATGTCCCGGCCCGGTGTATAAAACCGGGACTCTGCGGGCCGGGTCGTTCAAAAACAGCCGGGACCCGGCTGGGCCCCGGTCGTTTCCTGATATATATATATATATAAGAAGTCGAGATAAAAAATTATCTCATGAAGCAACTTTTTTCCTTTTCTTTTACTAGGTATAAAGAAAAGTAGGAATTATGACTAACAGGGTTGTTCATATTGTTAGGTTCACTTCGAAGAGAGAGAGAGAGAGAGAAAACCAAGGTAAGAGGCGTCTTGTAGAAGTAAAATCATCATGGAGGCATCATATCTCCTTCTTCAAGGCATTCAGTACAAAAGAAACCCCCCTTCTTAACAAACTTAAAAGATGTATAAAAAACATATTGACTATGATTAAATATAAGTAGTATTCCCCCTTCCTATTTTTTTGTCTAACGAAATAAACATACAAATGGATGAAGCATCGCACTGGCCTATTATCATTATATAGATAGCAGCTCTCTTTTCCTTCGTTCTCTATTGTCCCCCCATTAGACCTCATCCAGGATCGCTTCAACTTTTATATCATTCATTTTACTTCCAGGGACTTAAAGATACTTGTTTTTAAACTTTTTTTATGAGTCGAGGCACGTTTCTTTAATTGAAAAGTGCAAGCGCGACCAGCAATTTATTTGTGTATATTAACAATAAAGTAAATAATATATCTGTTAAAGCGTTAAAGTAAAGTAGCGCATGCAAGGAAAAGTAAACAAAAAAAGGCAAAATTTTGGTTATATTCTTTAACGTTAGATGTCGCTTGAAATTACGTCACAATCCTATTTAAAACCCGGTTTAAGGGATTAATTTTGATGATTTGAAATAGTATATCAAATCACTACAACATTGTCCGAGATTCCAAATATAAATAATAAAAGGACTTTGTTATTATTTTCAAAGAGCTCTAGCATCAAAGCAGCGCCCCTTACGGACTAAAGAAGAACTAAAATTTTGGCCAATTCCTTTTGGGAAAAAGGAAGAATTTTATGTTATGCAGCCGCTACTTTACTTTAACGCTTTACATCTGATCGGAACATAAGCCAATATCAGTCGGTAGCAAGATTATTTATATTTGGAGACGTTTTTTTATTGATATATTTCAAATCATCAAACTTAATCCCTTTAAACCGGTTTTAAATAGGATTGTGACGTAATTTCATGGACTAGTGACATCTGACGTTAAAGAATTTAACCAAAATTTTGGCCAATTTTTTTTGTTCACTTTTTCCTTGCATGCGCTACTTTACTTTAACGCTTTAATCAGATGGGCCTAATCAAAGAATAAACAAATATTTAAGTGTTCTTAATGTGAAGGGATCTGTGATTATTATGGGGAAGTCTGAATAGTTTGTTTTTTCTTCCTTGGATGGGTGGTATACACCCGTATAACCCTGACCCTTGAAACTCTAATTCCCCTATTTGAGCATCAAATAATAATCATTATTTAGAAGGAAACATGGCATAGATTTTTAGAGCCATAATTTATAAGGTTGTATGAACGTGTATGTCTGAAGCTAAGGCTTCCAAAAAATGAAGTTAAGAAGGTCAAGGAAATGTTTACATGTAAATCAATATTTTGGACGTAGCTTTATTAAAAGTAGAGTTATTCTAAGGCTTCAATTCTAGTTGGAAGCATGAAGCTATCATGCAATAATTGTATTATAAAAATGTGAAGAATTGAGATGCTTTTTTTAGGATGACAATAAAGAAATTCAATAAATTAATTTGCATTCACTACAAAAACGTTTTGCAGGGATAAAAAAACCCACACATTTACTTGCACTGTAAAAGGACGTCTTGCTTTAAGGCATGCCTACTTTGTAACTTCTTTGGCAAGGCCCTTGTAGGCCCTTCAATATAACTGTTGTTTCCGCTATTTAGTCCTCTTCACACTATTGTATCCAGTATAAAGCGCTCTTAAACATCGATGAGAAAATTATCCTTTTCAAGACAATATATATATATATTCTATCGAACCAGTAAGGCAAAAACAAGCCAATACGCACACATGAAGAATCAACTTCCAGTTCACCTTTGTTACATGATCCAGAAAAATCGCTTATAAGGGGATTCATGTCGATTGAATCAAAGGACATACAAAGATCTATGAAATTCTCGAAAGAGTACTCGATCATAGTAAGGCAATTATGGGAGGACGTACTTATTTGTTTAAGTTGTATTAGGTAACTTTCGTAATAATAACATTGATAATATTTATTAACATTTCATAAATCTGTTTTTTTTTGCTCATTAGGTTGATAGAATTGCAGTATCTGACAGGAATACAATCAGTATTATAGCGTTTAAATGATTATATCTCACATAAGATCTTATCAATGAGGCTGATTAAAATTTACCTTCCCCAGGGGGGGGGGGGGGCAGAACTCATGTAAACAAAGAGGGATATTTCCAATAAAAAAATGTGACGTCATCACTAAGACGATTTGCTGTATATCTATACCTACACCAGGTGTTGGCAATTACGTTTGGACGCGAGCCAATTTTTTTAGACAATGGCATCGCGGGCCATAGCTATTTTTTACATTTATTATTATATATATAAATTTTTTTACATGAAATTAATGTCATATCGCGGGCCAACAAAATAAATGGGTGGCCAAATTGGCCCACGGGCCACTATGTGCCGACCCCTGACCTACACCATCTAAATAAATAACAATGTGTTTAAATATTTAATAATAGGGTGGACTAAGATCGATGAAGCCACACAACTCGTATATAATTTCATATAAAAAATAAGATTTTTATGACTCTGTGTAGCTACATTCACATGATTTTCAGCAAAAAAAAAATTGAAATTGGTTTAATAATATGTTATTTGCATTAGATTTCGAGGCCGAAACTGAGCCAATTTATTAATAACATCTGAAAGGTTTGATTATTATTTATATTTTCACTAGTACATAAAGTAGTAGGTGTCCTTTCTATCAAACAGACAGAGAGATAATGAGAGAAAAGAAAATATAGATATTTTTAGCCATAAATCATAACAAATCGATAATGTGGTGACGTCATGTGTGACGTTTCAGTTTTTCTTTTTTAATCAGAGGAATCTAAACATTGCGCTTCTGCGGATCTTGTATTATCTATTACTTTGCCTTCCCCTCTCGGGATTCGAAGATTGAGAGTTGAACACGCCTTAACGCACTGATCTATTGCACTCCCTTAATCTCTGTTTTAACTAGCTAAGTGTCCAATTAAATATTTTTGCGTCCATGGATGAAAATTGTTTATATTAACGAATATTTTACATTGTTTATGTAGCCATATCATTGATGTATTATTGCTTTGATGGGTGCGTCACCTAGCGGTCGTATAAAGGCTTCTTCGTTCACTCTCAGGCCCCATTATAGACTCAGTCTGAGTAAAGCGTTAAAGTAAAGTAGCGCATGCAAGGAAAAAGTAAACAAAAAAAATGGCCAAAATTTTGGTTATTTCTTTACCGTTAGATGTCGCTAGTCCATGAAATTACGTCACAATCCAATTTCAAACCGGTTTAAAGGGATTAAGTTTAATGATTTGATATATATCAATAACAAAAAATTGTGCGAGATTTCAAATATAAAGTAATAAAGACTTTGTTATTATTTTCAAAAGCTCTAGCATCAAAGCAGCGCCCTTAGGACTAAAGAACAACTAAAATTTTGGCCATTCCTTTTGGGAAAAAGGAAATTTTTTTATGTTATGCAGCCGCTACTTTACTTTAACGCTTTAAGTCTGAGATAAATGAATGGGGCTCAATGACAAAAATGTATATCCACAGAATCTTTCATTGATTTGCCTTCAGTAAATGTATATAAATTTTATTTTTTCTACATTATTTATAAAACAAATGACAAATATATTAACGAAAATGGACCTAATTGTCTCAATAAATATCTTTTTCGTTTAAAATATTTACCATTTTATTTTGTATATTTTGCAGGAAAAAAAATATAAGAATCTTTTTACATACTGAAATTCCTCTCATTTACATAAAAGGTTTTGTTACTTTTGTGATGAATCCCGATTTATTCATCACTGACTCAGGGATGCAATCAAGTCAATCCCATCTGAATATACAAAGTGGTTATACAAACACAGCGCTTAAACTCAGCGGAAAGCGTGCTCACAGTGCCAAGGTAGGAAGCTTCATATAATAAACTATAATACTGAAAAGGATTCATGAAACCATAGCAAGATAGGCAAAACAAGAAGAACAATATGATGTGTGATATTTACGAGTACATACACATCATAATTACCTCCGCCGAGGGAGGTATTGTTTTCACTGGCGTTTGTTGGTTTGTTTATTTGTTTGTCAGCAGGATAACTCAAAAATACAGAACGGATTCGAATGAAACTTTGTGAGTTGTTGGAAATGCCAAAAGGAACAAGTGATAAATTTGGCATCTCTAACTGTTTTTTAAGATGCAAAATGAGTAATATATACAAATAATAATGAAATGGGGGCTCTATTGGGAGTAGGAAAGAACAAACGCTAAAAAAATCATTGACGTATTAGTTCATATCAGCTCCGGACTATGTTACCCAGGGACGTAGGTAAACTTCTTCCTCTCCCGTCTCTGAGTGCTTTTTAATATACAAAATGAGCTAACAGAGAGGAAACAATGATTGAGATAGAAAATCGGGGTGTGAAAGGAGAATGTTTGAATGGGAATGTTGTGGGGATCGGCGGAGGTACACATCTCTGAGTATATATGCCTCTAGTTTCACTGGCGTGGTTTGTTGGTTTGTCAGCAGGATACTCAAAAAGTACGCAACGGATTCGGATGAAACTTAGTGGAGTTGTTGGAAATGCCAAAAGGAACAAGTGATTAAATTTTGGCATCTCTGAGTGCAGAATTAAGATGCAAAATGAGCTAAATGTAATAAATTTTCAATTAGCCTACTCTGCCAATAGATGTCGCTGTGCTGTGAAATCGGGTGCCGGGAGCGTCTTCCTCTCGGAATTTCCGTCGAGGGGAACCCCGCCCCCGTCCCTCTACGCAGCCCCAGTCGTGAAAAATCCGCCTCGGAAGGCTCATAAGGACCCCGTGACGGCGGAGGTTTGCACTCTCTGAGTGTATATATGCCTCTAGTTACTTTATATATTTTCAGGAATCATTCATTAATGACCCTCATTTTTTACTTATCAAGCGTAAATATACATATAGTTCCGCTAAGAGACGTTGTTGTTGGTCCTTTAACTTACGGGCAGAGCTGCCCTACAGGGATTCTTTAACCACACCTAAGTGAACAAATGTAGGAGTATTCCTTACTCACAAGCGAAGTTCCTCAGTTAGAATTAATTCAGCGTACAACTTGCAAATAAATATATAGAAATATACACACACACACATACATACAAATAATTTTGCGTAAAAATATAAACTTACTATCAGATTCACTCTTGCGAAAAGTAATATGGCATTATTTTGGCTTACCTATAAAGGAAAATAAGATTATTTAAGTGTTGTCATTCCAAAAATATAAATGCATTCTATAATCCAAATATTCTCTTTTTTTCTTCCTTGTCCCCCCGCAAATATGTCCCATTAGAAGTCAATCCCAATACAACTCATGAATAAGAGCATAATGGCACATCAGACTTGCTGTGCAGGAGAGGGAGTTAAAAAGGATATATATATATATATATTGTTGTGTGAACAACCTGCTTTAAAAAAGGAAATTGTATATTAAATGTACTTTATCCTTAATATTATTCAAAGTTTTAAATCCTCATTATGTTAAAATATGGCAATGAATGTTAGGTTGTTTTTAGGGGGGGACTTGTTGTTATGTTGTTCTGAGTCCGTTAGCTTTTATTAAGACACATATATACAAGTGTGTGTTATCATGATGGTGTCCAAGGTCGCTCCTGATAAGGAAGTATGTCAACATCCCCAAGGCTCAATCTTAACAAAGTTGTATGCAAGTAGAATAAATATCAGGCTCGGGGACTTATTTTGGATTCCCTGCCTTCGCCATAGCTATTTTGTAAGTGTATATCGTCGTCAGCCCTGCATACCAATGCGTTCACAACGCACAAGAATGCAATTTTGAATCCAAGTATCTTCAATGAGGGGTAAACAACATTTTGAACTATAATTTAGGACACTTCTTGACTAGTTGTTCTCGCAAACTCACCAAAAACTTTTTTTTCGGTTGGCGACAGAATTGTCAATTTATCAAAGAATGGCAACTTTGTGACGATTTATTGTTTCAATTATGATTTATTTACCAACAATTTATATCCCGATTTTGAACAGTTGTTTTATTAAATTAATGTGTAGGTATATGGGCGGTATCCATTCATAGGATTTGCGATCATGGATCGAGTCCCAGAGACACTTTCTAAAGGGTTCAAAAGGATGAGACTTTTTTATATTTGAGTTAACACCTCAATAGACAAATGACTACTTATTTTATAATACCAACTGCTTTTCAAAGTATTCGCGCTCTTTTTCATTGAGCCAATCAAACTCTAGAACACAGCCCCAGTTGGGTATCATTATTGATCCCCATGAATTATGAGCGAAGTTACACAATATTTCATAATTCCAACTGCTTGCCACATTTTTCACTCAACCAATCACGTCCTGGAACATCATAGTTCTTAACCATAACCAACAAAATATGGCTATATATATTGTATAATACAATATATAACTGATTTATAATGAACTTAATAATAATAATAAACTTTATCATTATTAAGTATATAAGTATTTATGAAGAATCCACGAATAATAATAATACACGTATTGGCCCTAAACCACGACAATTTGTTTGATTTTTTTTGCTGTCGACAGGCCTATATATATATATAGAGAGAGATCATCAACCTTGTGATATATCAAAGATACATTCTTCATATTCAATGCCTTGACTCACATCAAGCCTATCATCAAAAAGGCTTTTGTCCCCCCCCCCTTTCAGAGGCCTTGTTGAATTGATAACATTCAAAGTCACATTGTCGACGACAATTTATGTACAATTGCATGAATTATATATATATATATCATGAATGTAGGCCTACACCAGGCCTACTACTGGTAATTATCACTTGAGTAAGCCGCCTGCCAAGTGTTATTAAAGGTATATGGAACAAATAACTCCCTCTCTTTCTGGCTTTGGGAGAAACCTTTCAGGCGTACCAATGGCGTATAATTGCTTTCAACACAAGAAGGGAGGAGGAGGGAAGAGTGGAAGGGGGGGGCAAACTACTTTATGTTCATTGCGTGTTGCCCATAAAATAACTTTGTTGTCAATGCCGTTTGGTAAAAGTGAGGTAGTATAATAATGGTAGTTGAATATATTTAAATAATAATTTCGTGGATGATACTTATGCCTACAGGATGATGATGATGATCATGATACAATCATGCAGACCGATTTTTGAAAGTCGTGATTATCAACTATAAAGAAATTCAATTACGACGAAAATATCTTTAAGTCATGAACTCTGTTTTTGTTTGTTTCATGAGTAGACTAAAAGAGGAGGAATTTATTCTCTGAGAGCAAAGCCAAATAGGGGTAGAATCAATTCTGAAGAATAGGCCATTTTCCTTACACACACACGTTTATATATATATATAAATCTTCATAGTTTCGATGAATCCATTTTTGAAAAAAGGGGATGTACATAAAAAAGGTGCACCACGGGTTTTCAAGAAGAACAAGAAAAAATAAGTTTCTTTATATTCAAAACACCTTTGATAGATTATATATAGCGGCGAAGGGGGCAAATAATTTTTCATAGAGTAAAGCTATTTTGGATCTTTTTCTAGGTCCAAGGGTCGGAGTGAGGAAATAAGGCAATCATGAAACATATTCTCAATACTTATTAAAATAAATATAGTCAATCTTAATTATATCATCTATTGAATATATTTTTTTCCTACCGTCTCCTCAGTCTTAGTTTTTAAAACCAAGATCCCGCCTCAGTGGCAAATGCAAAGTAGCTGAACCACCTACTGCAAATTTGTCACCCTTTTGTATCCCTTCTTGACGCACTTTTAGTTGTAAAATTACTTATGAACTTTTTAAAAAAAATATTTAGTTCTAATATGATGAGACTAATTTTTATTCTTGTAAACAAATAATCCAATGACGCCATCATTGGAATATATATATATATATACTACTCATAGAGATATAAAGATATAGAGAGCTGATTCCCTTCAATAGCAGAGAAACAGCGTTCTATTGTTTCTATGTGTTCACTATAAACAAAGTAATTGATACTACGTCATCGTAAGCTGATCATAGAGATATAAACATAACACAATGACGTATTTCTCTGACGAGTCCAATAAGCTATCTATATCTATTCTATGATACTACTCTGCTTTAAATTTCTTTTAAACCTTGATCCCATCACAGTGACAGCTGACGTCAAACTAATTCTCTTCGGCATCCCTTTTACAGACACTCCTTTATATGGATAATTACCTCGAGAAATTGAAGTTTGACTAGCTATAAAAATATTTAGAGCAAATATTTGTGAGGGAACGGGTTCTTAGTAGTGAAGGAAAAAATATCTTGGCTAATTACATGGCTCCATGTTTATTGTCGACAATAAAAAAAGGAGCACAGAGAGACGAGCAAGCAATCCGGTCCTTATCAAAGGAACTCATCAACTCCAAGAGGCTCATAAAAATGAAAATTCATTGACGACCTGCCAAGTCGAGAAAGAAAAAATGTTCAATTTATTCATTCTTTAGACCCCAGAGAAAGCTATTCAACTACCAAGTCTTTAAGCACTAATGACCCCCCCCCCCCCGCTTTTTAAAGAGATCCTAAGATGAATACTTTAACAAAGCAGTTAGTTGAAATAGATGGGCGTTAGTCACACACATGATACATGATGGTGTGGCGGCGGCGACTGCACCGATGATAATGATGCCTTAATTATGTTTGCACTATTTGCCAATATCATAAATGAATTACTTCAAAAGCTGGGACAATCAAAATGATGCTTCAATATTTCATTTGACAATTATTTTGGGCGGTGACTTTGATACTTCATTATATGATGGATATAATTTGATTAATAAATTTAACGAACACAACACTCTTTCACCAACATGTTCTTGACCCTAAGCTTATGCGAAAAAAGTAGTAAACAATAACTTTTTTTTACAGATTTCAATGGCGTCTTATATGTAGGTATATTTTAAACATAATAAAATACGGCAAAATAAAGATATGATAGAATTTAAATAAATATTTCCCCCTCTTCCGGCCTTCTTAAAAACGGAGTTCTTCAAAGTTCAAGCTTATAATAAATATTGTAAATACATAACATAAATCAAGGAATTCTAGATACATGGAATACTCTCTCTCTTCTTTCCTCCTTTTTTTTCTTACGTAGGTGGAGAAACGTTTATGAATATAATAAAATGGTGTTTGATACCATAAAAATTACTTTTTATCTTATTAATAATGTACTTGTTTGTAAAAAAGAAGATTTATTATTTAAGTTGTCAATTTGTGAAACAAAATTAAAAAAATATGCTCCGAATAAAGTTGATTGTAAAAAATGTTTTTTACAATAGAACTTTTATTCGGTGAGCATATTTTTAATTTTTGTTTCACAAATTGACAACTTAGATCAGTGGTGCCATGGTGGCTAGATACATATTACAATGTATCTAGTATTCCTTGCATAGATATACGAAAGACAGAATCTAATTATAAATATATTAGATTTCTAGGCCGGCGTGGAATTCAGTTGGTCCCTATGTGAGGAGTCGCATACCCACCACCAGGGATGTATATATATATACTTAAAATATTCGCGTGCAAAGAGGACTCCTATTTAAAATGCAGGTCTGATTATTTGCAAGGGGAATGATGACTAAGAGCATGGAGAGTTATAATCCGTGACGATGCAAGAAGCATCAAGAGGATTGCAAAGAGGATATCGCTTTAAAAGATAATTTTACTTGATACTTATCTCCACCTCGCTCTCAGTCTTCCTTTTGTAAAGATCCTAGAAGTTATGTGAACATGCCATTTGTATATAAATGTATTTCTTTTTATATACAAATATAAGAATCATGAAAGCTTAGCTGAAGACACACTTGTTTTGATTATATCTAAAAACTCGGCGCATTCTCAGTTTCCATCAATATTTAGTCTTCATGTCCGCTGCTGATCCAACTCCGCAAGTCTTAACTATGTACAATCTACTTCTTGTTTCGGGAGCAAATAAATTGCATCATGTCCTTCACATACATGTAGCAGCAGCATGAGGGTTCCTCCTGCCAATATGACTGATATTTTTCCGCAAAATAATTACGAATGTCTGGTTAAACATTATTTTAAAAGAATAAACAAGGAACGGACTAGGAAAACCGGGATTGCTTTTGCTTTAAACATTGTAAGTAAGTGCCTTGTTTGACATTGCAAGTGTTTATAAAGAATACCAAGACGGAACGGACTAGGAAAACAGGGATTGCTTTTGCTTTAAACATTGTAAGTAAGTGCCTTGTTTGACATTGCAAGTGTTTATAAAGAATACCAAGACACGAGTCCACCGTTAACTGAGCTGAAGCAAGTTGAGCTTTCAATGATTCTTTCCAAGAGAAGAAGAAGGTCCACATAAAGAGAAGTGGATGGTGCCTGGAGTCGTTTTTAAGTTGGAGCCATAGACGGAGGGCTCCAGTCATCCATGACACACACGATCCAGATAGAAAGCCGGGAATAAACCCATCAACTATAAGTCATGAGATGAAATCAACAAATTCAATTACTTAAAAACACATAACTATTATCTTGCTAGAATTGTCAGCAACATCTGATTGCGTGTAAGCGGATAGAGGATCGATTAAACTATCAATCTAATTGAAAAGAGGTCAATTTATACTAAATTGAATACAATTCCATCGACCCATAAATGCCAGAAAACCAAGATTATGGAGTATGCTTCCAAGTATCCGTCTCATTAAGTTGAATTCCAATCCTAGAAATGCACCAAAAAGGCGTCGTGCTATGTAAATATCACCTTTGAGCTGAATACCGCAGAATGGCTAGCAACTTTGTTTGTAAGGAGAGTACGCAACCCATCATAATAGCACAACCCCTGCGCGTTACTCGGGTCTCTTCAACAAAATTATAAACTCAAATAGGTACACCTGGAATTATTATAAAGACCAATCAATTCGTTTTCATCATTCTTGTTTCGGCGAACATTAGATATAGAGAGCTTATTGGATTCTTCAAAGAAATACGTCATTGTGCCATAATAGTAACAAATATTTATATCTCTATGATCAAGTTACGATGACGTAGTAATAATTACTTTGTTTATATCGAGCACAGGCTACAGCTGAACGATGTTTCTCTCCAATTGAAGGGAATAAACATATCTATATATCTCTAACATTAGAACTCTATAAACCATGTAATAAAATAATATAAAAATGATCAAAAATCTTTCATCTTAGTCTTCATTTGATCTTAAAATAAGTGTAAGGATTTATTCTGAATTATCTTTGAGCAGTAAATTAACTTCCAAATGGCATTGTTAGTATACTTTATATATATTTAATATGTTGTATTGTCTATTTAAAAAATAACATTTTTTATTTGACTTTTGTTCAGAGATCTAATTATGTTAGAGATCTCACTGAAATGCTTACTTAAAGGTATATTTTAATATATGTGCAATTTCTCAATGAAGTGTCCTATATAAAAACACATTTTCTATACATTAATTAAAGAGAAGAAGACGGGCAACAAGGTTTGAGGAGTCTTATGTAGAAAAAGTAAAAGATGATGATATAAACGATGCAAGACGCAAACCTGCTTGGATATATCTGCATTGGCCTCAGGTGATTTGCAGTAGTATCTTGGACGAGGATAATGCCAAAGTTATTTCAAATATGTGTATTAATAATAATATATATATATATATATATACATATTTCCTGAGTACAATAAACTAGACAACACACTTTTTCTGTTGGTGAAAAGGGGGAAAGAAGCAAGAAAGAACTACAACTACCTTTCTCAATATGTGTACTTAGCTACATGTAATTTTATTTTTAAACATAAAAAGTACAGTATAATTAAGATATAGATGATATATATATATATATATATATATATATATATATATATACAGGGTGGTAAGATCAAATCCGGCGTTTTTCTACTCTCAACTTAAAATACACATAAATTCGTTAATTTCTGTTCAATTTTATTTACTTAGACATTAAAATGCTGATGTGTAATTCTGCTATTTAATCCATCCGCCTCCTGCGTCGATGACGCGCTGGATCCAGGCGCCAGATGTCTGACACCCTCCTGATGAAGTCGGGGGTCCTGGCCTTGCGGGCGCTGCTGGAGGGCCTGAAGGCCCTGTCGACGACAGAACGAGGGTCCCTGGTATCCATCAGCTGCTGCCTGAGCTCAGCAACCCTTCTTCTGTTGATCCCGAGCAGCTCAGAGACCTGGGTGTTGTCCTTTATACAAAGAATCTGGATAACGGCACACCTGCGTTCTTGCTCGTTCCAGATAACAGGCTGTAGATTTCCATATGCGGCCATGACGATGATAAAATTCAACTGAAATGATCTGTTATATGTTGGCTGTCTGCTAAAAAATCAGCTGCGCGGATCAGATGACGTCATCCTTGTTAAAGGATGTCCTAAAAACCTGCCAGATTTGATCTTACCACCCTGTATATATATATATATATGAAAAAATATCCAAAAAAACTAAAGGGAGCGCTGAAATGGAGCTCAAATAAGGAGGATGTCGCGGACGCCAACTGCCAAGAGAGGAAGGCTAATATTGTATAGCTTCCATGAAGACATCCTAGGTTCAATAAAAAATCTGATTGCAGCCAAGCATTCACATAAAAGCTTGAATAAATAGGGCAAGTTAGCTCAGTGGAAATATGATCTATCTTGGGAGAGGGCAGATTCGATACCAGGGAGAGGATCGACCTCATGGGAAAGGGTATCGTGGATTAAATGAACATTCATATCCAAAGACCGGATACTTATATTCCATCTAACTCAATGAATAAAAAACACAATTATATATATATATATATATAATCGCTTATATTAACCTATTCCTTTTTATCTAAAAATAATAGATTCAGCGCTTTTGGGCTCGAATCCGAGTCCTTGATATACATTTATTGGCGTGGAAAAGGTGGGAGGACGCAATTATACACACACACATAAGAAACTTGTAAGCCGTACCTATTTTTTTTTTTTGAGATATTGTATCAATGGACTCCACAACAGCAGTCTTTTGATAAAAAGTCAATTTGGTATGACAATCATTCAATCTCTCTAGACCTACTTTAATATACATACATATATTATATTTTATGTTACGTAACAGATTCTCTTATATATTTATATATACGTGTATGTACATAAGTTTATATCAGACTTCACACAGTAGAACCATCTTTGGATCGTGGTTTTGGGTAAATTATATACTCTTCTTACATGTCATATGGTCAGTAGTAGGATCCATCATAGACCCAATGCTTAGATTAGATAGACATGACGTCTAACCTTGGCAAGAATTTTTTTAAATCCCTCAAAATGATGACGTAATCTATCAAAACAAGTTTCTTACGTTGACCCCCCCCCCCCCTCCTGTCGTATTTTCGGGTGTGTGTGTGAGTATGTATGTATAGAAAATCAACAAATAAATTGCCTTGAGGCCTTACCACCTAACGGGCCACTCAGTATGTTGTCAAAACCATAATAAAAGACAAAAAAAGTAAATTGAAAGAGGTCTTCCTTATCACGACAATGGTCAAGATTAGTTATAGTAGATCTAACAGTCTCCATGAAACAAATAGTTTATCAATTTTCTTCACATAACTTTTTAATTAATTTATTAAATATTTGTGACTTATTAAATAACATAAGAATCTGCGAAATATTTCTTCATTGAAAATGGACGACAACCTAAATTTTATTTTATGTCTAAAGTGCTTTCATAAAGCTTTCAATATTGACGACATAGTTTTCGGTTTCATTAATTCATGCTTATCTTGAAAATGGGGACTTTTTATATTCTTCATGATTAGGGTTGGGCAAAAAATATGCGAATAATATCTTATGTATTTATGGTATATTAGTCGCACAATATCTTTATTTTTACTTTATATATTATGTGTATGATCAAAAAGTGTATATAAACCCTTAATGTATATATGAAATAAAAAATATATAAATTGTAAAAGAAAATTTATTCGCATATTTCATCATTTTTTCTGCATATTCCTTAGTTTTTTGTCCATATTTTTGGGCTTTAAAAGGTATTTTTTTACTCCAGATTTGCCCACCCCTATTCATGATACAAATCTTAATCAACAGGTCATTTGATTAATCCATGAAATAAAGTAAAAAGATGATTTAATGCATCAAACAATTTTTTTATAAGATTGATCATTACAAAAATCCTCTCTTCATCTACGCGGCGCGGTCCACAAACAGAGCGATCCTACTAGTCTCGATACTTGGATCGACAAGGAGCTACTGCTTAAAGAATATTTAATGCAAAAGGATTTATAGTAAATTCAAGTGCCCAACCTTCTCCTAGACATATATTTTTGTCCTTGCCGTTTTTTTACATGGTTTTTATTACGAAGTATGCAATTTATATTTTATTAAGTTTTTATCCTATGTTTCATGTCCTTTAACAATTGTTTCTCCCCATCCCTACAAATGTTTCTTTACTAGAAAAACTGTAAATTTTATTTCCTCGAAGATGTGAATAAATAATTATTATTAAAAAATTAATGCATCAAACTTTATTACCATCCATTCTAGAAAAATAATCTCCATTCCAGAATCGCTTCCAGATTCCAAAAAAAACTGAAATGAGAAATTCTTTCTATGTCACCAATTATTTCACGCCGATTTAGAAGTTATCTGCAAAATATATACAGAGATACCGATACTCCTGCAAGTCTGTGTGTCCACCACTCAACACCAGTTTCGGACAGTATATGATTAAAGCACATCGCTTGAACTTCATAGTATCTAACCATCGAATCACAGTATTATAACTTGCGATTCCTAAAAATCCTTCTTATACCAATAAGAATAATCAACCCACACATAACAGCTGTGATTAGTCCTAAAGCGTCAAAGTAAAGTAGGGCATGCAAGGAAAAAGTAAACAAAAAAAAATTGGCCAAAATTTTGGTTGTTTTCTTTAACGTTAGATGTCGCTAGTTCATGAAATTACGTCACAATCCTATTTAAAACCGGTTTAAAGGGATGAAGACACTCAAAAACACTTTTTCAAGATAAAAAAACGTCTCCAAATATAAATAATAAAAGGACTGTTATTATTTTGAAAGAGCTCTAGCATCCAAGTGCACCTTACGGACAAAAGAAGAAATAAAATTGGGCCAATTCCTTTTGGAAAAAAGGAAGAATTTTATGTTATGCAGGCGCTCTTTACTTTAACGCTTTAGGATGAACAAGCCAGTTCTAAATGATTTTCTAGGGTTTTCACATAAGCACACAGATTGATGCGATGTGATGGAATGCACTTGGGATTTTTTTAATGGCCGGTCTTCCCTAAGAAGTCTAGTGAGTATCCAAGCCATCATCATGTCTCGTGTCGTCAGCAATGCACAATAATAAATGATACCACCACCACCTTCCAGATATGATATCTGTTCTCTCTCTCCTCCCTCTCTAAATGTGGGTCCAATATGCCTTGAGGCCTCCTCCTCCTCCTATTCTTACAAGTACATCTCTTCCAAAAAGAAGGCCACCTCTGCCCCCTATTGTGTGTGTAAATAGTTGTTAGTTGCCCCCTCCCTCCTTCCTATTTATCCCATGATTGTTCTAATAAGAAGTCAAAAACTTGTTATTGTTAGAGTGTCCTCTCGGACAACCAAAAATGTGTATAATCATCATTATCAGGATAAAGCCTTCTTCTTTACTACTATTATTACTCCGTGTGTGTGTGTACAGGGTCGTCATCTAGTAACGGTGGATTCTTCTCCATGGTTACACTATAATTTATGGCTACTACTACTACAGAGTTATCTATCCATTTAAACGGGGATTCTTGTTGGGGGTTACGACGTATTCAAGGGATGGTGTTTTTTTGTGTGTGTGTGTGTGGGGGGGGGGGGGGGGGGGGATATAAAATAATAACAAATTTAAAAAAAAAGGGACAGGATTGGAGGAGAAGAAGAAGAAACAACAGCTGTTCAAAAAAGGAAGGAAAGACGGAAGAGAGAGTTATATATGATAATAATAATAAGGAACTTATGCCCCCCTCCACTGCTTATTGAAATACTATCGTTGACAAGTCTCGAGTTAATCTCCTTTTACTAGGCCTCATTTTTTTCTAAAGTAACTTGAGCCTGGGGATCACTTTGGCTCCCCCTCCTATCTTATGCAGGTGTTTTTATTGTATCTACTTGGGTGCGTCTGGGTTGTTTTGGCCTTCATTTATGTGTTATTTGGGGTGGGGACGGACGAAATAGGGCTTCTTCTTCCAAGGATGACACATATAAGGGCAGTAGTAGATGTGTCTTTATAAAATACCCTACTGTCCTTGTTTAGTGAAATCAATTAAGATGCATTGTTTAAGCTGATTGCTATTACATTAAAATATATATGAGTGGGACGGAGTTCATTTGAGTTGCTCGTTCTTTAATTTCGTCTCCTCAGTTTTACTATAATAAAAGTATGCATGTCTATTTTTGTACGTCTCCTTTACAGTAACAAAAACGATAAGGAAACTTATGAAAATTACAATAAAATCCATAATAGTCATATTTATTTACTTATTACTTAAACGGTGATAAAAAATGGTGACATAACAAAGTGTACCAAAGATTTTACTCTATATATTAATAGGTTTCAATTAAGTCAAAAGATACATATCATCATTTTGATGATATTCTAGCATAATAAATATAGTGTCATGAGTCAATAAGATGGTCAATTAATTATTAATTTAAACATACTTTTAAAGAAAAGTTATTATATATGATCCTGAGAGCATTTTTTAAAATGGCTGACTGTTTAGATTACAAATGGACAAAAGTAACATATTAAATGTCCCGTCCAAATTATATGATTGAACCATTAATAATGTGGTCAC
>CP045893.1:1272769-1302394 GCA_013387185.1 Caligus rogercresseyi
TTCAAACCCTCCACCAAAATGGCAAACAATTAAAAAAGGTGTTGTTTGTTTTTGGTCGTCTTCACGGTCTTACCTTGAAGAACGGAGGATAATCTTCTTCCCTGTCGGGCAGGACGATTTCTTGCTTAGAGAATGCTTCACCTGAAATAGAAATGACTCTCAATTAATATGGTATGTGGAGGAACGCTCAGGTAACTCGATACGAGGTATATTTATTTCATGTTTGATATGGAAACATCACCGGGAATCAAGAATTATTATCTGGACTTCCCTCAAAAACATATTGAGATGTTATTATTCCCATTAACTGGTTATTCTTATGACGTCAACCGGCAAGCGAGTTATCTTGGAAAATTGAACAGTCCTTCAAATCCCATTGCACCCAATTTATTGTCACAATTTGAATGCTATTAATTGACTTTCCTCATCTCACACTATATCTACATTTATGTAGCAAATATTTACAAACAGTTTGGAGGGGATTCATGTATCTTTTTCAAGTGCTACAACCACCAACCAATCCAGGCATTACTAACATTCGGTCATAATATTTTCACAAGTTGTACACAAATAGAGCAAGAATCAGTGAGTAGTAAGAACTGGCCTTCATTGTACTGTCTGCATTAAGGTATTTGATAAGATAGGGCCAAAATTGAAAGTAATAAAACGAACCAAAAATGAAGAAATTTTGACTGCATTATTGCAATCTCTTGGGATTAAAATGAGACATAGTCATATTAATTACATTTAAAGTATATATAATTACCCCCGAATAATTCCTTGCAGAATTAGAAACAATATATAGTTGTTCAAAATCATGATTTTTTTGAATAGTTTCAGTATATATTCTAGTATACAAATACATGCATATACTAATTATTTATCTCCCTTAAAACTCAGTGGCTCTATAGGAATCGACTTGTTTGAGCATTTTTTCTGCACGCCGTTTTAATACATTTGAGTATTTCCAATGTTTTGTCCCCATTGTGTGGATTTGAGTATGCTTTATAACATATTGTATAAATATATATTTATATAATTTCTCGTCAATCAAACTCCATATAATAAAATTTCCTTTTCTTCAATTGGTATCGTATATATTGATATTTCTTTGCGTTCGAGAAGGGTCCAAGTTATCATTCTTAGACAAACTAATATTTCATATTACAAAGAGTGTTGACTACTCATTTGCCGTTGTGACGTCATTAACATTATAAAATATTTTGATATTTGAAAATAGATTGTAGGTCGTCATATTATGCTTCATAAAAAGTAGTTCCTTCAAATGACGTCATTCAACAGCGACGTATAACACTTTTTTCTCCTAATCAGCACTGCTGTGTGTGTTTCTATATAAACGTATGATTAAATGAGCTAAGGCTTGCACATTGAATAAATTGATGAATGATCCAAAACATGCTCTGGGATCCCCATTCGTGATGATTTTTGCAACTCATGAATCATTTTATTATTATTATTAAAGGTCTAAGAGGCAGAGAGAGGGATAAAAGTTATGAACATGATGAGCATTATATTTGCTTTTTCTACAAGCCACCGTTAGGCCAAGAGTAGAGATACAAGAATAGAGATATCATAAATTATTATACGCATTAGAAGGTTCTGTTCACCATACACCTATACATTTAATAACTGGAATCTCAACTGAGAAGAATATATTGGACGTCATTAATTAAAACGGCTGCCACGCAATGAATATTATTTACATTGACAGAGTAGGAATAGAATAATTACCAGTGACGTCATCAGGTTTGTTGATTTTTTAAAGGGAAAAACATATTTGTTTATGGCATGCCATTGCGTCATGAGATGTTTGTAATTTTATACATATACTCCATAGTTAGTTTAATTAACTGTTAATCTTAATGAGAAGAAACATTCAGTAATTAGTAATTAAGATGGCTGCCATAAACAATGAAGAATTATATATATCGTCATATGATAGTAGGGAATAGAAGAGGGAAAATCCTACAATAAATACCAGTGACGTCATCAGGCTATGTTGATTTTAGAAAGAAAAAAATACCCTTTAATATTTATGTCATTGCCATTGCATGAGTGTTTTTTTTTTTAGTTTTCCACTTTATCTATTCCATGAGGAG
Organism: Caligus rogercresseyi; assembly: GCA_013387185.1. Taxonomy (NCBI): domain Eukaryota; kingdom Metazoa; phylum Arthropoda; class Copepoda; order Siphonostomatoida; family Caligidae; genus Caligus; species Caligus rogercresseyi. The sequence continues at coordinate 1,274,890 of CP045893.1, forward strand.
GCTTGGTAATTCTTCGTTTCATCAGTTGCTGCTGCTGACTTCAACAGTTCTCTTCCCTCCTCCTATTCAGTCTATTCGGCGGATATAGTTATTAGTTAGGTCGTTGGTCTTGAGATAAAGCCAAAAGGTATGGAGGATGACATTCCTTTTTTTTTTTTTTTTTTCGGTTATAATTTTTTTTATTTGGCTATCAAATATTATAAGACAGTGTAAAATAATAACTACACTAAAATACAGACAACTAATAAATAAATAAGAAATACTCTCGACAGTTGCGTTAAAATAAATAACATGAATGAACATTGTAGAACATATTTACTGTGAAGAGATGATAACTTATATACAGGACGAAACAGCGTTTATTTATTCTTTAAAATCCCGATGACGTCTTAAGATCCTCTTCAGAGCTTTCAGGTATACTCCTGAGCGAGATGGCACAATCGTACAATATCTCCCGCCCATTTCCAAGAAGGAATTTTAACATCGAGCGCCTCGTAACGAGCCGCTGCTCCAAGGATGATCGCTCTCAGGTCCTCAGCTCCACATAGAGTTTGCCGTTAGTGCTTAGCAATTAATGATTTGATGTTGCTTAATGCTGCGTTTAAAGCTTTAATGACTGGAGGGGAACTTTTTTTCAATGTATGGTCCGAATAGAATGTAGGCCTTTAGAATACTAGGGGAATTAGTTTATTTTCAGATAAATTAAGTTTTAAAAACTGCTTCACCAATTATAGCGCAGGGCAGTCAACGAATGCGTGTAAAAATATTGTTGTATAAGCAACCGCAATTGTTGCAGGGGTAATAAAATTATTTCTTCGTTATTGAAAGGAGAAGAGAAACAAAAAAATATATATCAAGTGATTGAAATATTTTTTTTGTTGCATATAAAAAGGATAATCACAATAAACATCCTATTAAGCAGTTGGGCTTTTCATCTATTTGCAAATTTTAAGATGTAAAGAGTGTTTACCCAATTAAAGAAATAATAGTATTACTATAACCATGGGCGCGAATTCCTAAAAAATCCATTTGTGGTCACTTCTTTGTTAAAAAGATTTTATCAACGAATCCAATCAGTAGGATGGATGTTTTCTAATGCTTTTACTTTAGAGTTCTTCGCCGAATATAAAACTATTTCTTTTAAAGTCGTGAATTATAAAAAAGAGGATTTGATTAATGAAAAATATGTATATGTTCAAAGATGTGGGTTTGCATTGCTTTTTTTTTTAATTCCCAAAAAATAGAAAACCCCAAACACGGCAATGAATCAAGAAATATCCACAATATTATATACAGCGTTTCATCTATCCTTAAATTCAACTACCTGAGAGGGCTCTTTATTTTAATAATGCTATATGTAAAATACTTATTTTATGTCATTATAAAAGATTCCTGTGCTTGCATTATTCCATATTTTGACTCCGGTTGTCCATGACTCATGTGTTCTTATTTTAATAATAAATACAATATATTATAACGTCAAATTGAATTATAGAACACTGGAGCGACAAAGGAAAGTACAGCTCGTATTCGTAGATGGGGAGATCACGTTTCAATTAGGTAGATGAATCAAAAGTTACCTCTGCCGGTACATATAATTTGCAAAAACGCCACATCATAAGTAATATTCTACGCTTTTATAATGATGAAAGAGGGATTCATTTTAATACCTATAACTTATAATTATTTCGGAAGAGAATTATAGTGCCATGAGAAATCATTTATTTGAAATTTATAAATTAGTCCATACCCGGATGAGGGAACCTTATCTTCTCCTCCTAAAGTGAACGACCTTATATTAATTCATTTTCTCTAAATGTGTCAGCGAAGGGATTTTTTAATAATAAGTAATATGTTTGCGTTTTTCTATACACGCGAAGTGAGTCACTTTATGGAAGTTGTGCAGATTAGCCGATATAAATAATATATTATTTAACATATATTGAGCTAAGCATCAATTAAATAATGAGCATTGTGAGTTCCGAATGTAATTGTAAATATGTGTATGAAATAGTGTATATTTGTAATTGAGCTTTGAATAGGACTTTTATATAGAAGAAACTTAACTTAGGTAAAGGCAAAAGGATGGAAATACGAGAAATCGTATAAAATATACAGAGAAAAGTGGAAAATGAGTTAAAGAATATGTGAACCAAAAATTATATATGAGACAAGTTTTAAGTACATAAACTAAGGAGTTTTGCAATGAACAATCCCCGTGTAATAATATATATTTTCGTTGGATCAATGCAACATCTATAACAAACGGAAGATTGTATATAGATTCTGAAAAGGAATACAATTTGATAGTCTTTCTATTTTATTTTAATATTATTCACTCAATATATTTGCTACTTTTGAGACAAGAAAAATAATAAACTGTTGTTTTCTAAACTAATAATTCTGATATAATTCCTTCTTGGAAAAGGTTATTCCCTGGGCATACTTAAACGTAACTAAACTAAGTGGAGCGCGATAGGGACGTGCGATAGGACGTTTTCAACTCTAAATGTGGGGTCACAGGTTCGACTTCTCTCGAGAGGAGAGTTTTGGTCACCTCACAACATAAGATCCTACGTTGGATAGACTAAATTACAAGCTAGATTGCTTACTTATATCCAGTCGATACTGCCAATTCTGTCGAACCTATAGCCAAAAATGGTTCCTTATCATTTTTCTTCTTTTTATCTCATTTTCAAGCATATTATCATATTTGATGATGTTTCGTAACTTTAAAACCCCCTCCACAAAAATGCACTTATAAACTGCAATAGTTTACCATTGACTTTCATAAAAAGCAATATTGACATTAAAAGGATGTACATTGTACAATCAACGTTGTCTAAGAAACCAAACAAAGTGAGTGTGGAGAAGAGGATCTTACATCTTCTTTGAGGGGGATTAACTTGGAGGGCAGAAGTTTACTCTCAACTGCAATATCTACAAACTTAATCAGTTTCAGAAACCATTGCAAAGAAAGTAATACGATTATACACGATAGGAAGCACGCGTTTTACGATGTCCTGCTTTGAAAATCTGAAGAATTCGTACTTATAAATGCATCGAACATTGTGAACTTCGAGGCATAATTTTTGGGAGCGTACATCTTATTAGGTTTTCCGTTGAGATCGAACTTGACCAACGAAAAAGAGCAATCAGGGGCTGCAATAAGTAATTGCAAAGCTTATATATCCCGAAAGCTAACTGGGAAGAAATGATCGAAGCAGCAAGCTCCGGGCAGTCCTAATATCAGCGGCAGCTCGGTACACAGCTTTTGCTCTAAAGATTCCGACTCGGTGGAGGATCTGGAATAACGCGTCGTACTCGTCAAATACTTCCCGTCAACTTCTCAGCACTAACCAAGGCCATCAGAATAATTATTAAAAATATAAGAAATTTAAAAAATATTCTTGTTTGTAACTATAAGAAATTATGTATTGTGTTCTTCTTTTACTACATTTTTAGTTTAAATGTCAATAGATTTTATGGTCCTTACGAGGTATATTAATTTTAAACTATAATGTTTATTATGTTTTTACCCAGCACCAATCTCTCTCTTTTTATATCTATTTTTATTTTATTATAGTATTATTGAATAGAATAAAGACCTTGGCTATGGGAAAAAAAGTGACCCCTATGACAGGTGACCGCTATAAAGAAGGTACTTAAATTTTGGTGGTTAATAACACAGGGTTGACTCTCATTGGTTGCCCTGCGTATCCTAATGTCTTATTTTTTACCACAATGTAAAAGAGAATAGTAATAACAATTTTCAAATAAAGCATTTTAATTTCAATTGTACATTGTTAAAGCAGCAACTACACGACTCGTTAAGAACACAACTCAAGCAATGTGACATTGCGTCATGTAGTTTTAAAAATAAATTTCATCATGCAATGAGCTTAATTACAGACATGTTGGCGTCTTAATGCCCACATTTTATATGACATTAACTATATTTTTGTACTCTAAGCTTGTAGGCCAATTTTTTTTATCTAGTTCCAATCTTGCGAAATAGTGATTTGATTTTTGAGGATTTTCGGATATACTTTTAATGTTATTGATATATGCCTTTTTATAGAAGCCTTAATAACTTTTATTTCGTCAGAATACTTCTAAATGTCAACTCATATTCATGTTACTTTCTTGAGAATGTGTTCTTGAAGCCCTAATTTAAAGTGTTCTAAATTAATCCCACATTTAAATATATATTCTATGTCCGGTTTGAAAATGCCAAAATATTTTATGTATTTGATTTGACAAGTTTGTTTCATAATGCATATATCAAAACCCACTCATTTTATAAGTATAATTATACAGACTCGCATATGTTCGCCCTTCGGGTAGGGTTTGGAGCTATTTGTGAGTGAAATAGACTTAAAAGAATATAAGAGAGGAGAGAGAAAATATTTTCTGTTTGTACAAACATTCCTCATAAAAAGTTTGACTTTGTACAAAGAATAAGTTTTAAGTCACATGAGATGCTTTTTCTTTTTCCATTTCTCTAACTTCCTCCTCCTCCTTTCTTTTTCTTTTTCCTCTCTTGAAAAGTAGGTAGTTCAAATCACCCAAGGTCTGATTTTTTTTCTTCATTCCAAGTCCCATCACTTTGCAAATAGTATTAATTAGGTCCGTCTTGACCCAAGGATTCCATAGGTACCTTCAAAGTTCAAATCTAACCATAATATGGGAGGAGATAGCGTGCGGACATACAGACGGACAGAGATTGGTGAATTATATATAGATGACGCCATTTTAAGGATAATTCTGATTGATGAGGATTGAAGGGGTGTCCACTTTTGTCATCGTGGACCTTATTATAGGCTGTCTTTTTGTCGTGGGTATTTACCTGGCAACTCTTTAGAGTGAGTAAATTTCTTTGTTCTTCTTTTTCTCGTGAAATTTTTTGTCGTCAAGTATTTTTCTCGTGGACATTTTTGTCACGAAGATTTTCCTCGTGAGGCATATTCCGCACTGCTTAATAATTATAAATTTGCGACCCTAATCTCGCAGGCTCAGCCGGGGGTCAAATGAGATTGGAATCTACAATACCTAACTTTTTCTGAATATAATGGAACATGTTTTTACGGTTTAAACAACCCTAACCAGTATATATCTGTATTTTCTTCAGTTGGCAATACTTACTTCCCTCTGTGTACGTCGATATTGTACAAGTTAATAATTAAATGTCTTTGATCTAATTATTCACAAAGATTCGTAAAGCCCATTGATCGAAATTCATATTAAAAAAGACCGTCTCTAAAAGATGGATTTATAAACTCTGAGTGATGCTACTCAAAATTATGTAGGACTCTTAACGCCAACTGTTTTATTAACCATTGTCGCATCTTTTCTTCCACCAATCAGTTTTAGAATGGAGTCTCAGCGGGTATCCTTAATAAAATCTATTTTTTTTGCCTATGTGGTTCGATAGATGGTATCCGACAGGATATAAATAAGCATTACAGCATTAAAATTAGTCTATCGAACACTAGATCTTATCAATGAGGTAGACCCAAAAATGACCATCCCTCTCGGGATTCTACACCTGCGCCCCCAACAAAACATAAATTTAACATCTAGAGGAAAGGGTCAAGATATGCTTAATATATATATATTATTTTTTTTTCAAACCAGTTCGTTTATTATGTAAATAAATACAAATGATACATTTACATAAACCCCAAGCAAATGTGCTTAATTTTAAATATTGGTCATGGATCTTTTTATCTTAACTTACCCTACTAGTCTCTTAAAATTCAGTGCTATGAAATCCTTGCTGTCTGTCAGGGCTTTCATCATTCCTTTAATATAACATCACCCGTCGAAGGACGACTTTTTCAATTTAATATATTCTAAGAAAATTAAACAAGCATGAAAAATTATAAGAATTTATATAAATAAATCAATAAACAAACTATTCACGGTTAAAACATATTTATTTTCATGGAAAAGGCCAAGACGATCCCCCATTTCACACTTTGATACTGGGGCATTCGTACTTTCGCTGTCCTGATCTTGAACAATTATGAACAGTGGTTGTCACTATCTTATGGTGATAAATGGCATATTTAGAACTTATATATCATCAAATATATTTATATGTTATAATCGTGACTAAAAATGCAATGAAGCTAAATTAATTATCATGAAATATATTTTGTTCTACACATTATTCAAATAAATTAATTCAATTTTAAAATTCCTGCTGAATCATGACTAGTTATGAACATTTAATTGTATCATGAATGTAAATAGACTTATTGGTGTACCTTCTCATATAAGGAGCGTTGGCATGGACTGAAAAAGAATTTTTGTTTTGGGAATAGATAAACGAAAGTTCTTTATCAGAAATATCATCCTATAAAGTGACGTCACTGGATAAACCTTTTCTCCCTTTTTTTATTATTCCTCCCGCATTAATTTTTAGACTAACAATAACAAGCCTTCTTCTTACACCTCTTGGTTCTTTCATCGATCCTCTGCTATTAATTTGTTTTTAATGGAGTAATAGAATGCTTCCATACGTCAATGACTTGCACTATACTTTTTTTTAGTCGTCTATTGTGCATACAATATTAGATACATGCGTGGATTAAAACAAATAACTGATAAAAAATATAAACTATTATTTGATACATCTAAATAATGCTACGACGAAATCAATCCTCCCTTTTGATCATCTTGAAATCATACATCATTCGTTCCTCTATTGTGCCTTTGATGCTCGGTCATATTTATATAATATAACTAGAGGCATATATACACTCATAGAGTGCCAAACCTCCGCCGTCATGGGCCTTCCGAGGCGGATTTTTCACGACGGGGAGGCGTAGAGAGACGGGGAGGGGTCCCCTAGACGGAAATTCGAGAGGAAGACGCTCCCGGCACCCAATTTCACAGCACCGTGACATCTATTGGCAGATAGGCTAACTTGAAAAATTTAGTAGTATTTAGTCATTTGGCGCCTTAATTCTGCACTCAGAGATGCCAAATTTAATCACTTCTTCCTTTTGGCACTTCCAACAACTCCACAAAATTTCATCCCAAATCCGTTTAGTACTTTTTGAGTTATCCTGCTGACAAACCAACAAACTAACAAACTAACAAACCAACAAACTAACAAACCAACAACGCCAGTGAAAACAATACCTCCTTCGGCAGAGGTAATAATATTTTGTCTCATAACAGTAAATATTTATAAAATACTCATGTCTATAATAAATAATTATTTTTATAGTTTGTACTTTTTATGACCCAAGTGAAGTCATAAACTTCCTACGCCATAATACCATATATAAAGCCTGTTATTCCAAACCCATGAATAATAATTGAATTCGTTGTATTTGGTAGATATGTAAAAGGTTGTAAAGGCTTGCAATCAGGTCTTGAAGGGGGTGAATGGAGTGTATGATGTTTGATACACGATCTTTCAAATACAAGGAATCTGACTGAGTTGGGCCCTATCCTTTCAGCAAACGGAGTAAAGGCTGGCTTCAAAAATATAGGACTCATATAGCAACTAGAGCATATATACACTCAGAGAGTGCAAACCTCCGCCATCATGAGCCTTCCGAGGCGGATTTCACGACTGGGGAGGCGTAGAGAGACGGGGAGGTTCCCCTAGACGGAAATTCCGAGAGGAAGACGCTCCCGGCACCCAATTTCACAGCACGGCGACATCTATTGGCAGAGTAGGCTAACTTGGAAAATTTAGTAGTATTTAGCTCATTTGGCGCCTTAAATTCTGCACTCAGAGATGCCAAAATTTAATCTCTTCTTCTTTTAACAAACCAACAAACCAACAAAACGCCAGTGAAAACAATACCTCCTTCGGCGGAGGTAATAAGTGAACACTTAATAAACAATATTATCTTTCAAATAAAAAGGATAAAGACTCAAATGGGCCCCATCTGTACACAGTAGATATTGTCAAAACAAATGGATGAATTAATGATGTCCATTAGCAATTTTTATAAATAAATAATAATCATTTTTCCTGGAGGTGAGAGACAAGTTCTTCCAAGGCAGAAGAGTATGTGTCGCTTTTGCAAGGAAGCCCCGAAACGACAGATCACATTTTTGGAGTTCACTTCGCTCCGAGAGATCCTTAACTCTGTCTCAGAAACCATCAAGGAGAAATTCGGAGTAGAGATCGGAAGGAAGGACTTTTTAGCCTCCTACCGCGGGAAGAAGAATCCAAAGTCAACGCCATCATCACAAAAGTACAAACAAAGTGTATATGCGAAGAGATCGTCGGATGGACCCTGACGTAGCAACGATTTTACCTATTTTAAGTTTATATACCAAAGTTTACAATCCTTTAATTATTTTTACTAGTATTCTGCAATGTATTTTTTAATTGTTGTATTTGTATATTTGTTGTCTTTTTTAATTGGAATTTTGTCTCACTATGAAATATAAGTACGCCTGTGGCCAAGAAAAAAAAATACTAATCATTTTCCTTTTTATATGCTTAATTAATAAGGATTTTAGGATCCCTCCCATCAACATTAATGTTCTGTCTATTCTAAGCCTCTATGCTTACGTTCAAATTGTAGTCACAATCAAAGTTAAATTTAGGGCCAACATGAAAATAGGTCTCTTTATTATGGAACGTTATTTTTCATTGCCTAGGAGAAAAAATAAATTATTCGTCGACGATTAAACGTCACTTTATTATGCCATTAATAGTTCATAAATTACGGTTTGGCATTTTGATCGAATCTTGAGCAACTTTCAATTGCAAATTGCTATTCCTATTATTATTATTGCAATTTACCTACAAGGACTTTTCACTCTTTGATAAGTAGGTAGTACACGCATAGCCAGCCAGACAGCCAGCGCGTTCATCAAAAATCAAAGGCATTAAAGTCCATCTTTCTTATCTTTGTCCAGGCTATAAATTCATAACAGGGGGGCCTTGAACGGATTTAGGAGGGCCACCATATACTACACTTAATGTATGAAGTTTAATTCAAGCCAAGGAGTTGTTTTTTTCCCATACATGCATTCTTAAAGAGCAAGCTTATACGCAAGGCATGTAATTATACCAGACGGACAAATTATGTTTCCAAAGACACAAAAAAGAGTATTTGCTTATTCGCTTTTTGAGCAATCAGTCACAAGAGAATAAATATATGTAGATTTTAAGCCATATTAATCCACAATTTAAATTTCTTTTTTTACATCATAGATGAAACATAATATTAACGTTTTTAAAAGACCAAGTCTATGAAAATTAAGTCTTGATATTGCATCTCCAAGTGATAAAAAGAAGCAAGCAATAATACTTCATATTTAAAATATTTAATGTTAAAAACTATCAAATAGGTAATAATTTTTTCATCCGTATTGATTAGGGATGCAAGTTATCGATTAATGGATTAATCGTTAGTTGTTTCATTTAGTCGACTTTGAATCGATTAATCGTAACAGCGCCACGATTAAGGAACCAGTTTTCTTGTGGATTTGGGGTAGGTGCATCTTTATATGTATAGGAAAAAATCTTTGACGTCACTGGGTATAAATCTCTAAAGAAGTTTTTACTAACTTGTCAACTTTCAATCATAGAGATAAAAAAAACATATTAAGTCTGATATTGCATGTCAAAGTAATTAAAAAAGAAGCAAGCAATAATATTTTATATTTAAATGTTTAGATATTAAATGAACTATCAAATGGTAATAATTTTTTTATCCGTATTGATATATTATTTGTGTGGTTTAGCTAGTTGTGTCATCATGATTTTGATTAGATACGATTTCCAATCTGAGAACTTTATTTTCTTAGATGTACCATGACTATGGGTTAAAAACAACAGCAAACATAGACACCCTTATTTCTCAAGCAATAAATAGATGATCTAAATGGATTTTAGGGCATTATTTGAATTACCCATTTGTCTATAATTTTTTTAATACAGACTTTTAATACAGTAGTCATGAATAATCATAATATCTAAAATATAATTTGGATCGGTTTAAATATGCCTACATACTCTTTCTTGGCAGGTTGGGTTTATAGGCGATTATAGATAAACCATAAATTATGTTTAGTGGAAAAGATACAGTTTCAAATAAGAGATCCTTGATCAAGAGAGATTCATGCCACTGTATAATATGCTTCGTGATCATTGTTTAGGACGCGTAGGAGTGCCGTAAGAATTGTTATCCTAAAAGGTTCATCTTATCTTATACGATAGCACATGAATAATGATTTATTCAAATATATATGTACATATATAATAAAATATATATTTGTCTCTTTTATTACATAATATAAATAAAAATGGAGCATGATTAATGAGTCATTATAAAACTTCAGACATCTTAAATCTCTTCAGCCGTGAAGCCAAATATGTTTAATCTGAAGAGTTCTGACAAAACGGGTGTACCAGGGGGGGGGGCAGAACATCATGTAAAACAAGAAGGATATTTCCAAAAAAAAAATGTGACGTCATCACAGCTACGATTTGCCTATGTATCTAATACCCTAGGACACTAAGCTACAGAACGTAAAGGCTCTCAAAGGAATAACGTCCGAAGGCTCCCTCCCGCACGAGCCACCCGGGACGCCAGCTTCAGCATCAGGGAGGAAGTGGAAGTCCTGAACACCGCACGGGACTCTGAGGCCTTTGGGTGGTAGCCCGCACGCATCTGGGAGCTCGGAGCAACGTGGCCGTCCTCTGCCGCTCCGCCTCGCCGGAGAGCTCCGGGTTTCAAATTTTTATTTCCTTTGAAATTATCACTGTTTTTAATGTTCTTGATTTTATTAATAACAAATAGCTACTGGACGTTTCAGTTTTTCTTTTCTAATCAGAGGAATCTAAACATTGCGTTCTGCGCATCTTGTATTATCTATTATCTTTGGGTCGTACCTATATTTATTCAGTCTCAAATATTTTAAAAGGATAAATGAAAATAATTTGAAATATAAAATGGTAGATGTATATTTATGAACTTAGCTATGCATATCCAAAAATTTCTACTTTTATATATTATCAAAGTGTAAATATTTAATTTTATACGGAAAGCTTTATCACATCGAAAAATATTAAGTTTTTGATCCCTGGATCTCCATTATATATATATATATATAATTATATAAAAATCATGATAAAAACATTTATACGGAAAAAGTTTTTGTATATTTTTTCAACTGAACATTTAAAATGAACTAAGCTCAATGTAACGACTTAATACTGAATTACTACTTAATTTGTGAAGCATGTATATTTTCTGCATGTTCAAAGAATTGCAGTCTCACGGAAATAATAAGCATTTTACTGATAGTATTTGTATTCTATATTCGTTTTTGCAGTTCTTATATTAATTGCCATGGAATCATGCACCTTAGAGGCATTTTTAGAAAGTTGGAACTGGCAACACTTGACAATAAGGAAAAGAAGCATTCGATTTAAAAATATCAGCATTTGATTGAATCATATCTTAAGAGTTGAAGGAAGTAATGAAGTCCAAGACGCCTAGCTCACCCAACTCCCTGATGTCAATAACTTCACTTACAAGTTTATTATATATGGTAGATGTTTTTACTCTCCGACTGATTTCAACTATTATGGATTTGTGACTGTTATTTTGGAAGTCCAATGTTTCAAAACGATAAAATAAAGCACAAATGTTATACACAAATATTTAAATATCTTTCTCAAAGAAATCCGTCATATATATATACATGTATATATATATATATATATATATATAAATATAATAATATATATATATATATATATATATATATATATATATATATATATAAACAATAGAATCCATCTTTGAGTAGATGTTACTTCTTATTGTCATATTTATTACCGCCCTCTATTGGTAAAAACTAAAAGGCTATATACCTATATATGGTATGCATATATATATATATATAACATATATATTACGACATATATACATTAAAATAAACAATACTACTACATAACGGTATATATCTGCCACAGTAAAATGAAGCTTCTACCTTCTATAATTTTATATAAAATTATTTATATAAAACTACATTTATTGATTCATAATTATAACAAAAAAATTGATATAATAAATCGATTATAATATTATAATATCAATAAAATAATATTGAATGAGCATTCAGGACAGTATTTTAGTTTAACTAATGAATCAAATGTACTTCCAACTCATAATCTCATTTTAGTTTCAAGAATGAATGGTTATCCCTATTCGGATAATAAAGCTTATCATGCTTAGGAATTTTTTTGCAATGATGAAGCCGCAAACATGCAAATCTTTGTGTGCTGTATTAAAAGAGATGCTAGATATATGAAAAAAAAATTGCAAAAATATGTTACCTCATACTAACAACCGCCAGAGACATTGCATGCTATGAATAATAAAGCCAATGACTACTTTGTTTTCATCTGATATTTAATTCATCGCGATAGACAACTTCGTATCCGAAACATTGAAGTGATCAAATGATTGGGCATGCAAAACGAGTTTACGACAGATATGTCATAAGTTTATGATATAATTATTTGATTTTTATGAAGGAATATATCAATTTAATTAGTAGAATATTCGTCACATATCATCATTCGTTTTTAGGTTTTTTTTCTTCTAAAAATGGCGATATTAACAAACAACATGTTTCCATGGTTGACATCTTAAGTGTAATTTCCTTTACATGGTCGCTATCTGATATTTATCAAATTATTGACAGAATAGCAATGAAACATATAGTAAAAGAACAGCTGATTTGTAAAAAAAATCTTCCAAATGGTATCTCAAGGCAAGAAAAGCAAGCAGAGCCAGTCGGCTTTGGATATGCTCAATAATACTTGATTATTATATCTCTCACTAAAATAAAGCTCGCATCTCTACGAAGTACTCAATCATTAAAGCCCATCCACTTAAGTTACCTTCTAAATAAACCCTTTCATCCTTCTATTTTGCAAGATCATTTTGTGTCATTAAGCGATATGCATACGTAAAAACATTTTTAGGTATCACTGCAATTAGTTGATGTAAAATGTGATAAAAGAGATTTTAATTAGGGAATGCAGGAGATGAATCATGGCATTATTTTTATTGCTAAATATACTTTTTTTAGGCATGTATATATATACATATATATATATATATATATCAGGAAACTACCGGGTACCCGGCCCGACCGGGTCCTGGCTGTTTTTTAGCGTCCCGGCCAGGTTTTTTAGACATCGGGTGGGACTGAAATATTTCATTACGTTTGTCATCATAAAGTTTATTAGAAAGCAATTTTGTAAATATGATTTTCTAAAAAAACCGTCATCAGTTTTTCTGAGAAATTATATTTTTGGAAATTATTTTATAAAAAAGTCCTTAATTTTTTAAAAAAATGTCCTCACTTTTTTGGAAGTTGTTTCTAAAAAAGTTATCACTATTTTTGGAAGTTATTTTCTAAAAAAAACATCCTCAGTTTTTTTGGAAATTATTTTCTAAAAAAACGTCCTCACTTTTTTTGGAAATTCGTTTCTAAAAAAACGTCGTCACTTCAGATTGTCAAAGGAACGAAAATATATTTTAAGTCCCGGACCGGTTTTGGACAGCCCGGCTTGAAAAATTTAAGTCTCGGCCCGGGTCCCGGCGAAAAAGGTGTCCCGGTCGTTTTCTGATATATATTTATATATACATACAGTTTCTTAAGTATGAGAAAGTATTTGTTAAAAACATAATAAAATCATTTTATTGTAAACGTCTTTCAACTAGATTAAAGGGGTTGCCTTAATGGAAATTTTGCTTCAAATATTTTATGCAATCATATAATTATCATTTCTTTATATGCTTAAATAAATATAGTCGATACTTCAGATTTGTCTACATATTTCCTTTGCAAAACAGCACATTTCTTTTTATGTAAATGTATATCTCGCTGACAAGTTTTGAAACTTTATTTATCTTATCGGATATTTTCATTTTTATTATTAAATTGTCTTTAAATTTTGTGATTTTAGCATGGGAAGATAGTTTGTCTTTTAAAGGTTTGTCCTTAAGTGAATATTTTATACATAAGTTATTTTTTACCTCCGCCGAAGGAGGTATTGTTTTCACTGGCGTTGGTTTGTTTGTTTGTCAGCAGGATAACTCAAAAGTACGGAATGGATTCGAATGAAACTTTGTGGAGTTGTTGGAAATGCCAAAGAAATAAGTGATTAAATTTTGGCATCTCTGAGTGCAGAATTAAGATGCAAATGAGCTAAATACTAATAAATATTTCAAGTTAGCCTACTCTGACAATAGATGTCGCTGTGCTGTGAAATCGGGTGCCGGGAGCGTCTTCCTCTCGGAATTTCGTCGAGAGGAACCCTCCCCCGGATCTCTACGCCGCCCCAGTCGTGAAAAAATCCGCCTCGGAAGGCTCATAAGGACCCCGTGACGGCGGAGGTTTGCACTCTCTGAGTGTATATATGCCTCTAGTTTGTGAATGTTTTTGGTAAGTCAAATATCGATGTTTTAAAATTCCATTGTTTATTGGTTCATAAATTAAAAGTACATGCTTTAGCGCTTCAATATTGGTAATTTTAAAGTATGCGTTCATAATAAAAGTAACGACCATTCAATGAAAAGTTTACTTTAATTATTGAATGTCTTTGATTTGAGTCCGTCGAAAGATCAACCCAATTTGTATTTTGTATCTAAACTAAAGCGTTAAAGTAAAGTAGCACATGCAAGGAAAAAGTAAACAAATTTTTTTTTAAACAAATTGGAGGAGGTCTCGCTCTTTTATCTCAGATTTTACCAAAAATATATCTTAAAGTTTTATTGACATCACTAAGAATCCAGATAAGGAATGGAGATGTACTATAACAAACAATGATTTGTATGTTCGTCTACTCTTTGGAACTGATCTTACCAATGCACAAACTGCGAGGCTATCAGAGACTTGGGGTGCCGCGCAACGGATTATTTGGAGATGGGTCCCTAACTTTAAAAGCGACTGCACCGTGGATATCATTCGCAAACACACCAAGAAAAAGTATTTTTCAAAAATCTCGATAGTCCATCAGTATTGGAAGAAAAGGCGATAAGTAATAATATTTTAAGTCTTCATCGTACATCGCCCGATTGTCTATTTCGTGATGGACGTTTTCGTTTTCCTTTGGAAAGAGCAGCCCATTTACACACACCCCCCTGTCCATGGCACCTCAAAATGTCTTCTTTAAGCTTTTATGAGGGAGCTGAGTCTATTGCCAACGTCCATATAAAAAAGCTTTCCCTTCCAGGGGAATGGAAATCAAGGATATTAAATTCTCTCTCTGGAATCTACGACGGAAAAAAGTTCACGGCTCAGTTGCAGACATCTGCTGGCTTTTTATCCTTTGATTTCCATTGCTTTAATTGTGGCAAGTTGTACAACGACGTCGAGCACGCTTTTGTTGACTGTCCGCTTGTCATAATACTAAAAAAGTTTCTGACAATCAACGTAAGGGGATTTAAGGTCACCAACTGCAAATATACGAAATCAACAATCCTCTTCGGTCTTCTAAAGAAAAAAGGTCACATTTCCCATAAAAGTCAAGCTATTGAATTTGCTCTGTCAACTCCAAAGCATACATAGCGAGTTGTTTGACGAAAAAATAAATAGTAAAATTATCTATTCTTCGATCTGTGATGCTCTCAGCTGCCGCCTGATACACCGCCCTCTCCTCAAGATCCCCTCCGACACCGAGGACTCATGGGTCCATGCGGGGAATGTCATCAAATTTTATCCATCCAAATCAAAAGAATATTTTAAAATTATGCAAAAAATATTGAAATATTTTAAATAGATATCCGTTTGATATTTTGTTTATTGTTTTACCTCTTGTTTAGATTTTATTATAAACTATAATGTTTATTTTACTTATATATTATTTTTTTATAAAATTTTAAAATATCTAAACAATAAAGGAGAGAAGAAAAAAAAAATGGCCACGATTTTGGTTATTTTCTTTACGGTTAGATGTCGCTAGCCCATTAAATTACGTCACAATCCTATTTAAAATCGGTTTTAAAGGGATTAAGACACTCAAAAAAACTTTTCAAGATAAAAAACGTCTCCAAATATAAATAATAAAAGGACTTTGTTATTCTTTTCAAAGAGCTCTAGCATCCGAGTGCCCCTTACGGACTAAAGAAGAACTAAAATTTTGGCCAATTTCTTTTGGGAAAAAAGGAAGAATTTTATGTTATGCATGCACTACTTTACTTTAATGCTTAATCTAAACGATATATATTATACATGACCTCTTACAGAAATCAATACAAAAATTATAATTAGCGATTGGAAATAATAATCATGATAATAATTTCGAGAAAAGTTCTAGGAAACTGAAATGAATTCTCTAATAATTTTTGATTCACTAAAAATACGTTTTGTTTATCGTACTCTTATGTGATCTTACGATGCTGTAGAATAATATCCTTTTGAACTTTTTTCCCAACATCTAAGTCTGTATCATACATATTGAAATAAGCAAAACTAGAATTAATTGCGAAAAAATAGCATTGAAAAGATGTCTAGACTTGGTGCAATCTAAGTCGATTAGAAAAAAGCCAACAACTTATTGTAAAAATAAAAAAATAACTGTACATGAACGTCAGTCCATTTCTATAAAGCACAATGCTACTATACAATGTAGCTAAAAAAACAACTTTTATTACCTCGCCGAAGGAGGTATTGTTTTCACTGGCGTTGTTTGTTGGTTGGTTTTTTGTCAGCAGGATAACTCAAAAAGTACGGAATGGATTCGAATGAAACTTTGTTGAGTTGTTGGAAATGCCAAGAGAAACAAGTGATTAAATTTGGCATCTCTGAGTGCAGAATTAAGATGCAAAATGAGCTAAATACTAATAAATATTTCAAGTTAGCCTACTCTGACCATAGATGTCGCTGTGCTGTGAAATCGGGTGCGGGGAGCGTCTTCCTCTCGGAATTTCCGTCGAGGGGAACCCTCCCTGTCCCTCTACGCCGCCCAGTCGTGAAAAATCCGCCTCGGAAGGCTCATAAGGACCCCGTGACGGCGGAGGTTTGCACTCTCTGAGTGTATATACTCTATTCCTTATGAGATCTTAAAAATTATTTACTTAAATTTTTTCAATGGAAATTAATTTACCTTCCCGATGCACAAACACTTTTAATTTACTTTCTCTCTTGTGGCCATGTATATCTTAAACATGACTCTTTAAAATTCCAAACTAACTAAATATAAGAAAAAAATGAAATCCGTCTATTCAATGTTTTATCAATAGATGCATTGTTTAAGTCGCTAAGCAAACAAAAAATTATCTCGTCATGCTTATAGCAACAACACTTGTTAAACAACAAATAAAAAAGGCACTCAGACAATTCTCTGCAGGGCCTGTAAAAGATTTTGTTTTATCATTCTCCGTATTTTGCTGCCCTCTAGGCTTTTGATCAAAAGACTTATTTTTGCACCGTTTAAACACTCGCACAAATACTTAAAGCTAAATAGATTGCTATTTAAAAAAGCGACACTGGTCAACAACTACAAAAAAATGCACATTCCCTACGTCAGGTTATTAATGCCATTGAATATAATTCTGTTTAGTTTATACCCATTCAAAATATACGTAATATAAGTTACAGACGAAGTGAAAAGAAAGGGATGATTATAGTAGGTATGCAATAATTTGGAATCTTTGTGCATGTATGTTGAGATTTATCATGACGTTATGTTCATTGCTTGCTTGAAATACAAAAAAGTTTAGAAAACTGGAAACATATATATTCGAGAAAATACCATAGAGATAAAATTATTCAAAGCTTATTCCTTCATCTATATTTTTGTGTCCAATATAAACAAAGTATATAAACAAAGTAATTTGACCTACATCATCGTAAGCTGATCATGAGATAGAATCTATCTCTATGATCAGCTTACGATGACGTAGTACATATTACTTTGTTCATTTTGAACACACAGAATACAGCTGACGACGATGTTTCTCTGCTATTGAAGGAATCAGCTCTTATATATTTATATCTCTATGGAAAATACTTTCAAGTTGTCCATAAAAGAAGATATTCAGGTTAAGATTAATTCAACTCCGTTTAGCAAGCAAACTTTGTTGATTGAAGTAGATATATATATATATAAACCTTTACCAGTTATTTATAACTATCCAATGATATTTTATTATATATTATCGACATTTTGTCGATAATATTGCAATTAGAGAAAATAGAATATATATATACCAGTTAATTTGTTATAGAAACAAAACATAAAGTTTATACTTGTACATTTTATCAACATAGTTATAAGAGAGACAAAACGTGTTACCACATAAAATCTACCACATTGTTTGTCGGAAGAGAGCTACGATTCAGAGGATTCTGTGATATGGAGAACCAAATTTTTGTCAATCATCCACCATTCACATCATTCGTTCAAATAGTCACAAACAATATTTTTTACAAATTTGAATACACCACAAAAATGGGGAAAAATGGTGGTTTCCTCAAACATGATCTCTCTTCATGACATCACTGATAAATCAATATTCATCAGTGGAAAGTTCCTTCCTCCTTCAGCTAAAAAGAGCAGCATCCCATCATTTTGTCCTTGTCCCTGAGGATGAGTTTTGACGCAAGAGAAGAAACGTATAAAATCTCAGTTCATTACTTGAAAGCTCTAAACTTATCAAATTTCTGGAGGAGTAGTATATTTCCTCCATTTCAAGAATCGTTCCGGGAAAGGCTTTTAGCCCCGTTCCAAATATCCACCGGAAGTGTGTCTTTTTTTACGGCTTGTAAGGACAGAGGAAAGTTATACAACTCTTTCAGCAATGCTTTGTGTGGATGTCCCTTACTCCAAATTTTGAGAAATAACTTCATCAGTTATCAAACACATCAAGGAAACTCAATTTGCTCCAGTAATTCTCTTCAGTCTTACTTCTAATGTGCCCAAGTCTCATAACAAGAGTGAATATGTTATCAGGAGTCGCTCGGCATCAAGATTCCAGGGACCTCGGCTGGGAGCTGGAATTTTGCTGGAGACCTTGTGAAATTCTTCTCATTTGCACCGACAATGCTTAGTTCGATCTAAATCGATTTTTTATGTTCTTACAAAAGATAATGATTTTAGACACTTGTTGTTTTAATACTTGATTTGTTTGTTTGTGTGTGTTTTGTTTGTTTTGAGTGTATTTTGTTTGTTTGTTAATATTTTTTGAATAATGTGTGATGACTTATTCTTTGTGTAATAATTTTGAACTAAAATGTTTAATTTTATATATTTTTATAGGTAATTATACAAAATTTCATTAAGTAAAGAAAACGCCATCTCTTCCAATGAATATCATACCTTTTAAATAATCACTGGATGCAAAGGAGGAGCAAAACATAAATCATAGCAGCCACAAAAACAACAACTGTTGCTGCTGCTGCATTCTCTAAACACGTTTTATTATATGGATACAAGAGAATTAACGGCTCCTACAAAAAAAATAATATACTATACATATAACTCCTCCAATGGATTTCACTTCGTGAAAACGAGTTTGCAATGAGTTGGGCAAACAACAATAACTATAGAGTATGTACAGGGTGGTAAAATCAAATCCGGTGTTTTTCTTATCTCAACTTAAAATACATATAAAATCGTTAATTTCTATTCAATTTTATTTATTTAGACATTAAAATGCTCGTACAGATGTGTAGATTCTGCTTATTCAATCCATCCACCTTCTGCGTCGATGACACACCTGGATCCTGGTGCGGAAGGAGGAGACGGCCTTGGCCACCAGGGCCCAGTCCAACTTCCTGGCCTGCTTCATTATGGAGTTGATATGGGCGGCCTTGGTGTTGTGAGCCAGTCACTGTTGGTGTGTCACTCAAGGTAGCCCCAGAAAAAATACAGATAACAGGCTGTAGATTTCCATATGCGGCCATGACGATGATAAAATCAACTGAAATGATATCTCATATGTTGGCTGTCTGCTAAAAAATCAGCTGCGGGGATCGGATGACGTCATTCTTGTTAAAGGATGTCCTGAAACCCGCCAGATTTGATCTTACCACCCTGTATATGTATATATATGCATATATATATATAATATATATGATATATATATATATATATAATATATATTATATATATATATATATATATATATATATATATATATATATATATATATATATATATATATAACAACAAATGTAAAACAATAATAGTTATTATTCTTTTTTGAAACAGTCAGAACCCAAAAATATATGTACATCTATACTTTGCATGAACCCTCTGGCTACGTTTTGAATCTCCCTATCCATGCAGTCCTTGGACTGCACAAATCGTGTGTATATACTATGTGTATACCACAATAAGGAAGTGAACAAAAAAAAGACCTTTATGAAGCGGTACACCACTCATACACTCTCGCCCCTTTAAATATGTACTTTTTGCTCATTCTTATGCATATTAATAACACACACACACACACACATTTACCTATAATTTGTTTTAACAATTAAACAAAGAAATAAGATTCTAGGGTTCTATCACCGACCTCTCTGATTGAACCTAGGACTGAATTAGGGAAGGGAAGAAATAATTTAGACTAATCAACTCATGGGATCCATCTTAGGTCGCTTGTTGACAAAATATATAGTCTTGATGAGACACCGAATTGAAGGAAATATAATACTTATACTTCAGCCTTAAGGAGTAATAGAAAAGGGTGACCCAGACTTCCAGGCATTTAAGAGACTACTTATTGTTGAAACAAACAAAAAAAAACCAAAACTTAATTGTATCGCTCACTGGAGCAGCCATTTTAGTTTGATTTTACGTCATCCAACAACTATTTGAGTTGAGTATCCAGTTATAATATGGAAAGTTCCGTGGTTCTTACAGAGTGAGAGTAGTGGATCCCTCTGTTTATTATTTATAACCTTGGTAGACTCTTACAATTTGTTTGTGTGTGTGTGAGCGAGAGAAGGGAAGGGGTGGTTTCAGAGGGATGGCTATGAGTAGTATGCATTTAACAAAATGGCGGCTGCCACCATTCATGGCCTTATTAGGGAGTTCGGAAGTAGTAGAAAAGGATCCTTATATGTTCACATGTGTATGTATGTATATATAAGTAAGGGCTATTGGGGCTCAGTAATAATAAACCTTTCGGCTATATGTAACCTGGTGGTCAACGTATGCAAGGAAACCTGTTTAAATACTCTAGTACGCCATCTAGCGGCAAGTAGTGTGACTAATGCATCATTTACTGAAGTGTGTTTTATTGTTGTTTTTCTTATTTGAATAATATGATATACCTACATATACATAGTATTTTATAGGCTTACCCCAATCATGGAGAGGCTTTGCGGGGCTCTTTCTAGGTCTTTGTCAATTTGTCTCAGGGAACTGCAGCTTTATATATACACTTGCACACAGCACTCATCAGAAGGAGGCTTCTTGAGGATTACGGAGCCTCTGTTTTTGTCCCCCCGCTTTCCTTGTAATTTGTGTGTTGTTAGCAATCACGTACACTAAAAGGGCCGGTTTGTGGTTGATTATTTCTTCTTCCAAGACGCTTATGCTATGTGTGTGTGTGTCTAAGTTTTTGCATACAGGCCGTTCATTGGGCTTGCATTCTCCTGTTTCTTGATTCTTGTATTATTATTATTGTACCTTTTTTAGGAGGACTTACACCAAGGAGTGTGTCTTGCAATCCCTTGTCTTGCGGTATCCCTTGTTGCCTCCATGAATGAAAAAAGGTCAGGCCTGTTCATTCGCGCCCTCTTCATTTTGTGGCAGGCTTTGCATGCCCATTTGTTTCTTCTATTTCCACCAAGAATAGTGTTGCTTTGAGTTAGGTGTCTTACACACAAAAAGGGACTTCCTTGGTCAGAAGTCGTACCCTAGAGGCATATTATGTGTGTGTGTTTGGGCTTTGCATTGCTTACAGGCAGGGAGGAAATGGGGATGTCGTGATTAAGTGATTTAGTATGTGACTTTTTTCATGATATATAATTTTACTTAAATTATCATGATAGATAATGATAATAATGTCTTTTATAGTGGAAGATTTCTTAATTGCAGAGAAACAACATAATTGACGTGTCTTAAATGTAATTTGTTCATAGTTTTTGAAGAAATGGTAAATTTTTATCAATAACACCATTGATTGAATTGTACCGATGCGAAGCAATGCATGATAATGAAGACCTATACTATACTATATATAATATATATATATATATAATATATATATATATATAATAATATATATATATTATATATATATATACTTATATAGATATATATATATAATATATATATATATATATATATTACGGATGTAAATAGTTAATCGACAAGATTTTAAACGATTAAAGTTTATTAGTTGCAATTAATCGACAGATCGCGCCCTCTATTTGAAGTTAAGGAAACTTCAACATCTTTATCGGTTTTTAAATCCGTTCTTGTATCAATATTCTCATAAGTTCTTTCTTTGAAAAACTCCAACGTTTGGACGTGGAAAAATACAAATAGACGTCATTGGAATAAGATTTAGTATTGAAAGCATAGAGATATATATTTATCTCTATGATTGAAAGTCGACAAATTAGAAAAAAAAACTTATTTAGAGAATTATAAACTAGTGACGTCAGAGATTTTTCCTTAAAATAAAGATGCACTTACCCACCCCAAATCCACAAGATAAATTGGTTCTTATATATTATATCTATACAGGAACGGAATGGGAGAAGAATTTATCCACCGGGACAATTATTCCCTCGCCGGCCTTATACAGGCACATATGTAATTGGGAGGCTGTCAACGGCCGTTTATGTTTCTTGAGGCCAGCGGGCCCACTGGAATAGTCCCGGTACTCCCCACTCCGCCCCTATATATATATATATATAATATATATATATATATATATATATATATATATATATATATATACAGGCAGTTGAGACCTCTTAATAAGCAAAAGCTTGAATTCATTCAGCAATTCCTCCGGAAAAATGCTTTATTTAAAGTTTGTATATGCAATGAACTTTAGTCCAGCGTTTCTAGGAAACGCAACTGAATTAGTAAGAACTAATTATATCTTACACTAAGCCAAAACAATATGCTATTTCTACGTTTTTCAAAAAGAAATATTCTGACTTATCAATATTATGTTACTAACAAAAAATTTATTCTGAAATTATATGTACAATAAAAAATAAAAAAAAGAGTACCCAAATTTCAAACTATGACCATAGTTAGCTCTGAGAAAGAGTGTTTGAGATTGTGGGCAAAGGTTCGACTTTCATTAGGAGGAGGTGATTGATTAATACCTTATGTTATTCATATCCAATTGGACACTCTATTTCATCATATCAAATAGACAGAGTGGGATTCGATAGAAAAATCTACCGCTGGTTCGATATCGGTATATTTTATTATATATCTACAGTATCGATCGATATCGGTACGGTAGATTAGAAAGAGAAAGACAAATTTTTATGTATCTGCTTTTACTCTCATATGCGTTTCATATCGGATAGTTTATAACAATGGACAATTAAATACATAATTTGTTATAGTTTATACAGATTATTTGAAATTTAATACATATAATCTATACATATAAATTATATATGTACTTGGATTTTGTAGGAAATGGAAGGCTATAGATCTTATGTCAGATATTAAATGCACTTTCAGTATTCAATATATAACATAATATTATATTGAATGTATATTTATGTATCTGCTCTATAATACTATAAGTTATAGTTTGTTTATTTATTTTCGAAGTTCAAAGTCTTCACACAAGGGAGCGCTTAGGCAAAGCGACAGTTGAACGATGTTTCTCTGCTATTGAAGGGAATAAGCTCTCTATATCTTTATGTCTATTATGAAGCTACAAAAGTCATACTTTCAAATATACCGTACCGATTGTCAATCGTACGGTATTCGGTAGTTTCCACCGAATATTGTATAATCGGTTCGATATTGAAATCTACCGTCGGTAGTATGGAATACCGATTTACATTCGGTAGTCGCAGCTCTGCAAATAGATAACAATTGCGTTCAACTCTCGATGTTGAGGGTGCAGGTGAATACGTCACACCAATAAACTCATAGAAGTGATCATTGGTGATTGGATAATTATAATATTTGAAGTCTTTTGTATTATTATAAGCATTAAATACTTTCTTTATATGCCGTCGAACATTAAAAACAACAAAAGCAGTATATAGCAAATCAATTTACAGGCGCAATAAGTATACTTTGATCAACAAATTAATATTTTTCTAAAGGGTTTAGATACATATCGATCATTCATGATTATCTATATCCCTATTGGTTGTCATATATTGCCGGAAATAGAGGTTTAAAATCGGAAATATCATTGACATTCCAGATAATGGATATTACTTTGCTTATTTTTAAGTACATTTGTTCCATTATGTTGAAGAAAAGAAAAAAACTATACAACAGTCAAGTGTCTTCTCTTTTCTTCTTTGAAGAAGTACTATATTTTTTATTTGCAGGCGTCTTATGCAAAGGGATATTGCGTATTGATCATTGTGTATGAAGAAGGCTGAAAAACTCATAACTTAATAAATTTAAAGGATTCATTTTCCGGGTCTATATATATATATCAGACTTGTTGATTTTTCGTCATTTGTTGTCGTTCGCAAATGATGAACGACAAGTTTTTTACGAACGACAATGAAATTCCTTATCGTTCGTCGTTATTTTTGGTGCCAAAAAAAAACACAGAACTTTTAATTTTCATGGGACAAATTGCCTTTCAAAAAAGAAACCTCAATTTTTTTTTTCAGAATGGCAAGAATAAATTTCTTTCTAAAAAAGTCGTCAATTTTTCAGAATGACGAACGACAAACGAACGATGAACGATTCAATTTAAAAAAATAACGATGAACGACGAACGAGAACTTTTGGTGAAAACGACAAATGAACGACTAACGAACATTTTTGCGAAACGATCAACCAGTCTGATAATATAAAGAAACTTAGTTATTTGATATTCCTAGGGATTTAAATTCTTCAAGTTTTCTTCCCGCAAAAGAAAAGGTAAAAATCGAAAAATCGTTTCCCAGCGATTCAGACTAATTTTGATGCTTGAACCGAATATTACATTGATTTTTGCTCTATCAGGCCATCTTTTTAAGATACAGCCTACCTGACGAGCTATACTTATGCTTAGATGAGGGGTTTGGAGTTCAACCTATTTTGATTGAAGAATATATCAAATTACAATTTTAACTGATTTATCTTAGTCCTGTGTTTGTGAGATTGCAAGTGAATTTATGAACTCTTTTGTGTCGAGGTAGTAGATACGCAGTCTCTATTGCAAAATTTTTCAACGTACTGCTGTCAAAAAAACTCAAATTCATCGTAGCTGCCCACAAGAACAATAAGTATTTGCCCAAGACATCCTGGGAGAAATTTTGTCTGGTGTCATCCTGAATTATTGATTGATTCGGCACTCCACAACATTCAAAGAAATATGATAGCAGTGAAGTACTTGCTCAACAAAATCCAATATGAGGAGTACAAACGGATCATCTGCGTAGATCTCAAGATGGTGATCCTTCTATTTGGTCAGCAAGAATACGAGTTTACAAAGTATTATGTGGGACAGGCGACAAATGAAGCTTGGTTGATGAAACAGTTGACGCGTGCTTTGGACAAAGATTCGAAGGTGCTTCAATTAACTGTTTTGAGCCTTTCCTGAGAAACTGAATGCTTGGCTTTCCGATGGCCCACAGATACGACAGTTCATCAAGGACACAGAGTCCCACAACTCCCATCCTAGGGATTTGATAAGTGTAAGGCAACTTCCATGGGAACATGAAGGCAGCAAATCTCATCTTGGGTATTTGATAAGTGTAAAAATGCACTTCCTATTCAACACCGGAAGTTTCCTAAAATTGGGCGATGAGCGACGAGTAGGTGGTTCATCCCGAAATGCACCTATTGATTAGAAGTAGATGGGGGGGTGGGGGCGCCATCATTCCGGACGACCACTGATCGCTGAAGAGAGACAACCCAGCAGCCGCTCAAGTACGGGAATTGAAGAAACGTCGATTTATGCCGTGAACTCAGAAATTGTATTTTTGCGAAAACGTTCCTTTATAAGCATTTTATGCTTCTCAAATTTGATGAAATAAATAAAAACCGATGAATCTGATACATTCACGTTTATTTCTTAGGAAACGGATAAATTGTAAGGGCATCAAAAATCTTGACCTGATTGAGGAAAACCAGTACATTTTCGAACTCAAATCATCAAAATTATCCTAATAAAGGTGGAAAATTCGGAAGTTTTTTTTTGATTCCACAGTCCATAATTCTATATGTAGTAAAATTATGGTATTTTTGATCCTTTCGGTATTGCAAAACAGCATACGAGAGAGTCATTCATCCCCTTTTTGATGTTTGATAGCTCTCTCTATTTTATATATCCACCGATTTATAACCAGTGTTGTTCCCTAACGCGCGTGCGAGTAATATATTACTTACTTATAGTACTGCGACTAACTAGAGAGACAAACATATTATATATTACTTTCAAGTAATAACTAATATGTAATATCCTAGTTACATATTACTTTCGTGAAAAAATATTTGACAGGCATTTTTGATGAAAATAAATGAACTGTGAATGGTTGTGACGTCACCCAGTAGACAAAAAAACTAAAAATGCTAACTAGGTTGGTGAGGATTTTTACAAGTCCTGTTTGAATTGCCTTAACTTATTGTTTCGGAATGCCCAAAAAGTAATATCTAATATAAAGTAGCAGTGGTTGCCGCGTGCCATGAAATGAGTGATAAACGATAATTATCGCTGAGGTCAACCTTTTATCGTATCATTTACGCAAAGTTTCTAAATTACCGCTCATTCACTTATCGTTAGTCCCAAAAAATGAAGAACGATAAATGATAAATTCAATGACGACTTTTGTAAATTAATTCGAAATACTCTTTTAATTCTAAAACACGTCATCATTTTTTTGGAATTCTTTTCTAAAAAAAACGTCGTCACTTTTTTGATTTTTTACCGTTATCGTTTTATACGTTTATCGCTTACCGCAGGTTGGTTTATTTTTTTTACC
This sequence comes from Caligus rogercresseyi, assembly GCA_013387185.1. Classification (NCBI taxonomy): domain Eukaryota; kingdom Metazoa; phylum Arthropoda; class Copepoda; order Siphonostomatoida; family Caligidae; genus Caligus; species Caligus rogercresseyi. Next base: position 1,301,998 of record CP045893.1, read on the forward strand.
GTTATCGTTATCGCAGGTTGAGAAAAAGTTATCGCAGAAACCACTGTAAGTAGTATATATATATATATATATTTTTTTTTTTAAATCATACATATTTCATTTATCCTTATTTAAAACATATCAAAGAGAAAACTAAAAACGAACATAGTAAATAAAATAAAAAGGCAAATATGTACCAAAAGATAAAGTTTTCAATACATAAAACAAAATAAAAAACAGACATACAAACAGTATTGAAAAAGTATTCTTTAAGAAATAGCATCAAAAACATTCTAAAAAAATTAAATTCATTAAAACAACGTTGACATGGAAGTAGATAATAGTAGATATTACTTTTGAGAAGTAATAACTAATATTTAAAAAAAAATATTACTACGTAGTAAAAGTAGTATATTAC
>CP045893.1:1302494-1319994 GCA_013387185.1 Caligus rogercresseyi
ATTCAGGAAATGTAGATTTGCAAAAAAAAACATTAATGCAAGGTGAGGGTTGGCTTTTAGGATAAAAAAAATAGATCCTGGAGCCTGGTGAATCTTCTGCTTACCCGTACATATTATTATTATGGCCTATACGTCAACAATATGATCTACAATGTATGTACATACATACTTACACCACATACACACCGAGGGGAATGTAAGCATTGGCGCCAAGCTGCTAAGGCAAAAAAAAAATCACCACCGACTATGCAGTAAGTAAGTGATTATGAAAAATACACTCTTGAATATATTATGAAGGAGTCAGTAAGTCGGGTTAGAATATGTACGGCTATGACTCTCTGATGTGTGAACATGTATTATCAAAAGGGATGTACATATTTCTATAAGGAAAAAAAAACACAAGGTAATATTTCATGCCGACAAATGATTCTATTTAAAAATTACAAAAAAATGGCATACTCAAATTGATTGTAACGTAAAGTTTCTAATGATTTAATGTATGAATGAAAGAGAATTTTAGTTATACAAAAACCTAAAGCGATTTTGAGTTGTTGTAAAATGAGGGAGCATTTTTAAAGTTTTTTTAAGACATGATTGGAAGCTTAATATTCATCCATGAATATAATTTGTATTAAAACGACGCTCCTATGGACTTTAAAATATGATTTCATCATTTCGTATAAAAGTTAATTAAGTTTTTTAACAACTCTTTATATATGAATAAGTTTTCTTTTTTGTATTGATAGGCATTTCACTGAATCCTGAGGATAAAACTTGATAAAATCCGAGATAATATAGATTCCGTTCGGATTCTTAACTAGAAGATATAATATTTAGGAGCCAGGCTTGTATTTATATAGAATGAAGCCACTAAGTTGTTTTTTTTTGGCTACACAATATTTTGAAGATGATGATTTAGGGCTTCTTGTTGAATATTGACACTAAAGTATTTTTAACAACTATGTTGGAATCCATCATTACAAATCTTAGCAAATGTATTATGAGGGAAGTTTGATAATAGGTCTTGATTGTTATATGATTTTGTTGATTCTTTGTTGTAGGATTTTATATTTTTAATATGAGCATTCAATGGAAAATACATGGACATACGGAAAAGTTTTTGTTATGCGATGGTTGCAATAAAAGAAGAAAACAACCCAGTTTTTCTCCTTCCCTAAAAAATACTTTGTGCTACGCAAGATACCACTATATACAGTCAATTTTTAGGATATAATCCATTGAGTGTGTAAAAATATAATAGTAGATTCAAGATGTAAGCAATCCAATACTATTTTAAATTAGACTTTAAATTAAGCATATTATTAATTTTTAAAGATGGGTCCCATTTATCGTAAAACTAAAGTAATTCCATTGTTTATATAATAATAACTTACATGCCTGTTAGTCTTCAATACTCTTTAAATATCTGTTTTGAAATGTGTTTTTGTTCAAAAAAGTTTTTAAACTAACCAATACTTTTCCTTTTTTTAGAAGTTTGGTGCATATACTTATACTACAAATATGTATGTATATAGGTATACCGGCTGCAAAGGTTAAAGAATAAAATGTATTTAATAAGGCTTTAATAGTTGAATAAACATTTTTTGGACATGTTACCACGAATTGATTATGAATTAAAGTCGATACAAAGTACTTGGATATCATATAATCTCTGTAGTGTAAGGATTAATTGTCGTTATGTGAGTGACAGTCTTTATATATATATATATATATACAGGAACAGAGTGGGAAGAATTTATCCACCGGGACATTTATGTCCTCGCCGGCCTTATAGAGGCCCCAATATGCCATTGGGAGGCTGTCAACGGCCGTTTACGTTTCTTGAGGCCAGCGGCCCACCGGGAATTTCCTGTACTCCTGCTGGCCACTCCGCCTCTGCATATATATATATATATATATAGGAAACGACCGGGACCCGGGCCGGGACTTATTATATATTTTCGTTCCTTCGACATTCTCAAGTGATTTTATTTTATTTAGAAAAGACTTTCCAAAAAATAAGTGACGTCGTGTTTTTTTAGAATAGCATTTCCAAAAAACAAAAAAAATATCAAAAAAAAGTGATGACGTTTTTTTAGAAAAGATTATTTCGAAAATTCCTTTCTAAAAAAAACGTCGTCACTTTATGAATGACAAACGAAAGAAAATATTTAAGTCCCGGTGGTGTCTAAAAACACCGGGCCTGGACGCTCAAAAAACAGCCGGGAACGGGCCGGGTACCCGGTCGTTTCCTGATATATATACTGCTTATCATTATTAATTATGTTCAATAAAAAGATACAAGAATGCATAGATTTATAAAGAAGATAAATATAGCCTTAAGTTTAAGATTCAGAGATACCATATGCATTGTTGAAAATAACAAATATGGATGGGCCTCGAAGACTTTCATGCATTTCCTAATGTTGTGTGTATGTGTTGACTCATGAAAGGGTTCACGTTTATTTAGTAACTAACAAAAAGTGTGCATAACATAAACACTGATTATACTTTTTTATAAGACGATTTCGTTGTTTTTCAGTCATTTTTTCATTTATATGAAGACCTATTTATTTACCATATAATAATGAATCACAATTCATAAGTATTGTCTTGCAAGTCTCAATGGGCATACCAGGGTACTACTGACTTCGCTTCAGCAAAAAAAAAAAACGTGATCGACCGTGTAGGAGAGACTATAGCGGATGGAGGAGAAACGAATTGAAGAGATATATTGTGGAAGCAGGCGTGGCTTGGAATCAACTATTTATAACTGCTAGAAAGTATTCATGTAGCGTGAGCAAGGATATTAATAAGGGGTGATTTTAATCCATCTAACCTACAGGGAAAAGATAGGTTCTTGATGATGACGAGTTCTTCCAGCTTAAGTCTCTATCAAACCTTCCATGGGATTTTAGGGATAGCTCTAATTTAAAGTTAATCAAATGTCTTTTAAAATTGAGCGCTGCTCCACATTTTTTATATACTGTTGATCATCATTTTGAGGTCCCCATTATGTCAAGAATACCTCTACATAGACCTTCAGTCCCAAAAATAACAGTCCCAAAAATGATATGAAGTAAGAATAATTATGAGTTCCAATGAAATCATTTTTCTTTTTGCACATGTGCCAACATACAAAAACATCAATAAATTAAGGTTGTTTTATTTTTAGGCCTAGTAGAAATGGGAGCATTACTGCTGGGGCAATGAGTTTGTGGATGCCAGAATGGAAGAAAACAAGATGGTTATTTTTATAAACTGACGTCATTGTTTAAAAGAAAAATTAATTACCCTCTCATTAAAGAGGCGTTTGTTCAATTATATGTTTGTTACTCTATTATGGCATACTCATATATTGTATGTATTTGTATTGGACCAATAACTTATTTTCTTTAATGCATATAAAATACTTTTGGAGCCTTCTTGAAGATTTCCGACGAGACGTCGCCAGAGATTGACTTTAGAAGCTGGTCCTTAAGCCAAGAATGTTTTTTTCTCTTTGTACTCACATACAAACACGTACACACACACACAGACACTTACAGGTGGGACTCCACTTTGCAAGTCACATAACATAACATTCTCTTCTCTCGGCGCCAGGGATTTGGAAAGAAAAGATGACTGGCGACTTGGAGGAGGAAGAACAACATAAAAAAGGAGAGGAGAAGACGTCACTCCGGCGCGTAATAAAAAGAAAGCCCCTCTTTGAAGAAGAAGAAAAAGAAGGAAAAAAACTATAAAGAACACTCAAGATCATTAATGTGGAATCAGTTCACGAACCCACTCGAAGGCATGAAGATATACTCAAGTGTTCTACTATTGACGACTCTCTCTGTGAGCTCCATGGGGTTTTCTACCCAACGAGGAGGAGGAGGAAGAAGATGGGGCAAGAAGAGGGCTCCCTTGCACCGCGACGACTCTAACGAATCCCCTTGTGCCCCTAGAGTTCTGGGAAAGGGCGAAGCGACGCCCGCGAAAGAAAAATCTCAAGCCCTCTACGCTGCTTAAGAAAATGGGCGATGATTTTGATCAGTCCTGGATGTCCTATTTACGGCCAGAGGGTGATTTGGAGGCTGTGGTTGATATATCGGAGGATCAAGTAGCTGAACTTGTTGAGCAGGTAGGTCAACAATCAGAGCCATTATTGTGTCGTGTTTATTTATGTCTATTGTGTGTGTCTGTAGGTGTCAAACTTGGACCTAGCCACGGAACTTCTAAGTCTTCTTCCTCCTCCAAATAATCAAACGGATAGAGAAGTGCAAGTATCTGAAGTCTCCAAAGTCTCTTTCCTTCTTCAGAAGTGGCTCATCAAAAAGTCCAGCTGCCCCGTAAATTACAAGTGGACGGATCTGGGAGAGTACTTTTGGCCTCGATGGATACGGATAGGCTCCTGTTATCAGGAGCGAATGGCTTCTTGGACAAGAAACCCGACTGTTCCTGGCCAAAGGGTCTTCAGTGTGTCCCAGGGGAGGCACTCACTCTACAGATTCTTCGATGGCACTGCAGCGTCGACGACGATCTCACTTTGGAGGGCATCATCGAAGGAATAAATCCATGAAATGTAAATGGTACAAAGTTCCTTATCCTGTTACGTCCAGCTGCAAATGTGACTGCAAGTCCAAAAGGCGACGTGATCCCTTAAGAGAGCTCCTATAATAATACTCCATGTCAAATTCCTTCAGGTCAATGACAAACCACTCCGTTTGTCTTTTAGTCAGTTTTCCTCCTCCTACTACTACTTCTACTTTATATTCATATAAACAACACATATTCAGTATTAAATATAAGTATATTTTGTATTACCTATTGATTTATAAATCTCAGTCTGTATCAGATATAACATTTCCTAATAAACTATTTATCTTAAACTGCATGTTCATATTGATTCTTAATGCGTTTGATGGTACGATCTCAAAATGCATCATCATGTCTTCTTGTATTCCATCGCTCCCTCTATCGTTAATGGGACACACATGGATATGCGGGTGTAATGCATAGAGATATAAAGATATAGAGAGCTTATTGGACTCGTCAGGGAAATACGTCATTGTGTCAAGAATATAGCTGAACGACGATGTTTCTCTGCTATTGGAGGTAAGAGAAATACGTCATAGTGTTATATTTATATCTCTACGATCAGCTTACGATGACGTAGTATCAATTACTTTGTTTATAGTGGACACACAGAAACAATAGTTGAACGATGTTTCTCTGCTATTGAAGGGAATCAGCTCTCTTTATCTTTATATCTCTATGGTGTATTGTCATACGTAGACACAACATGTGGGTTCGGGACTTACCAGTTGTTTGATTTGTAAAAGTATTAACTAAGAAAATAAATCAAATTTAGAAAAACAGAAAAAAGTTTGAAAGTAGTACCAAGAACAAAAGTTGCTGAAAAAGACAACTCGTAAGCCAAAAAGATGGCGGCGGTTCGATTGGCTGTAGACAAAATTCAAGGGATGAACGATTATCTATAGTGGATATGTGATAATTTGATTTCTATCTAGACTTTTTAGTACAAAAAACGATAGATTGAGGATCTGTAGCAAATTTGATTGTAAATGTTAGATTGTTCTGAATTAAAAAAAATCCTTATTTTCTAAATAACAATAGACATTTATCTCCATAAAGATATGAAAGATGTTTATCTGCCGCAAAAACATTTTCCAAGAATTTCTAGATTTAGTTATCAAACAATTCATTTCCCATCCATCACGCCACTCAAAGACAAGATTGGCCGTAAACATAATTAAAGAATTACGATACTTCAATGAATTACCATGTATTTAGTTTGTTCGTCAGTTCGATGATAAAATTTTAAGCTATAATGCTATTTATACTTTTACTGTTTATCATACGATTTTTATATAACTTGAGTTTTTTTCAAACCAAAAAAAAAAAAAATAAAAACCGATACGATTTAAGATGATACTTTATAAACAATTCATTTCCATCCATTCATCGACACTCACAAGACAAGATTGGCCGTCAACAATAAGTTTTAATGATAAAGACGTTAAAGTAAAGTATTGCGTTTGGACTGGTTATTACACACATAAAAAAAATAACTTGAGGGCTCAAATCCAAAAAAATGTAATATCCTTAAACGTTAATGATCGTTGTCCATGAATTCTCCGTCAACAAACCCATTTTGAACCTATAGTTAAAGGGATTAATGATGATTTGAAATATATAAATAAATACACGATAAAAACGTCTCCAAATATAATAATAAAGGGACTTTGTTATTATTTTCAAAGGCTCTAGCATGTAAAAGCGCCCCTACGGACTAAAGAAGACTAAAATGATGGCCAATTCCTTTATGGGGAAAAGGATGATTTTATGCTATGCATGCGCTACTTTACTTTCACGCTTTAGTTTTAAGAGATCTCTAGGAAATGATGTGTGAAATTTATATTAATAAAAAAAACTCTTTATTTTCTAGAATATAGATATATATATTGAAATCCGGGTGATGAAAAATGACTAATACATTTCAAGAATTTAAGATGCCTTATTCATTAACACCATTCATTTCCAATTCATTTAGATAAGGAAAACAAGTTTATATTGTACTTATATCATCATCTAAGCAAATACCGTTTTGTACTCATTATCAAAACTTTATCACATACTACTTTGTCAAAATCATAGTTCAACAGACAGAAAAAAATATTATCTTTAACAATATGTACTATAGTTATTAAAGGGAAATAATAATTTATCATGGTTAGTAAAATCTACAGGTCTTTCAAATATAAAAATATTTATAGCTTCCATTTACGCGTTTAACGTAAACATCGTTCGAGTTGTTTAAGATCCAAGAATAAGAATTGAGATTCTTTGATCCAAGCACAATCGAATTTAAATCTTAGCCCCTCCTCTAAAAACACAAAATTACCCTCACCATTATGATTGTTTTTATTTATATGTTCTTATGTACATTATATTTTAATTTAGTAAACTTATACTTTAACCTGAACATCCAAGTTAATCTTGTGGTTAAAAATTGACTTGTTGATGTCATTAAAGGAAGAAACAACATTTTCTGATCTTAATGTTTCTTTTTGTATTCACCATTTATTTCAATTTTTAGAAAATACGCTTTACCCCGGGACAAATGTTTTTCAAAGAGCCCTTAGGAAAACAACATAACATTATTTCTCTCCTATATCATCACAAGGATTCTTGGAGTTTTTGACACTATATGTGCTTCAGTTAGTATAATGTTGAGCTTCAATGGAATTGATAATAACATCATATTAAATAATCATATTTCAAGAATGTTTTTTAAATTCAAAATTATTTATGAAACAAAAAAATCCTTGAGGCCCCTTTTTGACGCCAAAATAAAAAAAAAAAAGCGTTTGTTCCCTACCTTTCAAGATTTATGCTCCGTGGCACTCTAACGAGTGGTTTCTCATCAAGAGCCTGCTGACCCGTTAGCTCTCGCTCAAGCTTCTCAAAGGGATCCAAGACTTTGGCGAGATCAAAGTGATGCCGACTACGGATTTTATTATCGGCACTCGAGAAGGAAGAGCGAGTGCTGCTATTGATTGTGGATGGAGTTCCAGTCGTGTCCGACTCCTCTAGCCGACGGAGGTGCTCAATTTCATCTTCTTTTTCTAGAAGATTGACATAAATCTCGGCCTGCAAGATGAGTAATGAATTAGGGCCTTAAAATGCACAAGCTTGATGCACTATTGTGCATAAAAAGAAATTATTGATGCTTAGATGGAAGCTCATACTATCCAAGCGGGCAAAGATCTTCAATTCGAAGTATTATACAATTAATTTTATATTCATGAAGCATTATAACAACACTGAATAACAAATAATGCAATTCATACCTGACTCATACCTTGAAGGCAGAGTGCCAAAATATTTATTGAGGTGAAAAAATATGAGATTTTTGGATTTCTATAAAATGTAGACGCTCAAATATGTTAAAAATATAACTTTATATAATTTTCATATATTTTTTAATAAACATGTATAATTTGTTCTAAATTAAATGGTCGTGTATCTTATCAGTAGTGGTTTTTATTCAAATTATGGCAAGTATTTTATTAAGCAGTTGTTTTGGGGTTGCTAAAAGGTAATTAAGAGAAAACATTTTTAAATAATGATGATTTACCACAAAAAAGACTTTTCAATTCTATGTCAATGTTATTTTGTAATCAATAAGGATTGATCAACAAAGTTTGCGTTGATATTCAATCCCATGTATACATAGGACATCAAATACAGTCCTTAACCTGTATATAGTGACCGGAATCCAAAAAGTAATTGATAGGTTCCCTTTTTACACAGAGGGATCATAATACTTAATTTCTCTTCTGCTGGGAGCATGTCTGTTTTCGGCAAGTGCTCACTTTAGAAAAAAGTTGCTACCAAAGCCTATATTTTACACTTTTATTCCCAGTTGTTGTAAGTGCCACCACACCTGAGGGGGAAGACTAAAGCATCTTGGGTGAGGGATTCTTGTACATTTAGGACGGGAAGGATTTTGACGTCCTTTGCCTCGGGGTCCTTCCACCTATAGGACTTGGGCAGCGTGGAAACGCTGCGGGAATCGTCGTCCTTTTCATCCACCATGGTCTCCATCTCAGCATCTTCAATGAGTGTTGCTGGCTCTTTCCTGTCCGAAAGAGTTTGAACGCTATGACGGGTCGAGAGGACTTGAAAAAAAGGATGATGAAGACAATAATTAGTTTCCTGTAATGAAGCTTTCAATGGTGCTAAATATAGAGAAATAAATGACCTTCTGTAAAAAGAGGACTAAAAAGTATCATATCGATTTAATTATAAATAAAGGTAAAAAAGAGTATGATCAGCTGATGATATTCCAAAAGGACCAAAGCAAATGAACACACTGGACAACATCAAAATGCTTCCGGGCTGAGCTGATTTATAGCAAGATCAGTGAACAAGAATGTGAGGTTTAAAATAGTTTATGAATATCATTTTTAAGATAGGCACCCTCCTAAGAATTGCCTGAGCGGTAGGCTTACCTATGACTTGCCGTATTGAAACTTGGTTTAATCCAGGAATATTAGAAACTACATGGCAGAATGACTTTTTTCACGCGCCGGGAAATCAATACCTAAGCAGGACATTAAATTTTACTTGTTTATTATATTTGTCATTTGTCTATATCACATTTTTTTGTTGGAGTGTTTTATATTCTATTAAATTAAAATATTAAATATAACACTCACCTATTTTTAGTCAATTTACACTTATTGAGATCAATTTCGAGAAAAATAATTTATAATGAAATACACCATGTAAGAATAAATTACAACAGAAAAGGAAGTTCCTACTTAGGTGAAGAGTCGTACCCTTCTATTTCCATGGTACAACACAGTGCCATGGAATCTGATGAAACCTCATAGCTTTGTTATTTGTGACCTGTAAAGCATGATGCAAGCCCAGTAATTGGTGTCATTGCATTGGCGAAGATCAAAGCAACAGCGCAAATGGGTCCGAATCAAATTTGTATCATCAGTTTCAGGTTTCCATTTTGTTCTCTTCTTGTCCTTTTGCTTCATGATTGGTTGAAAGAATAGAAGTGTGAATAATAATAAAAAGCAGTGGTAATACGTCTTAGAGTATGATTTCACTCGCGGATGGTGTTGAGGAGGCAACATTAGGTGTTCAGAGAGAAGAAATCCATCCTTAAGAACAAAAAAACACAACTATCTCTACTCTTGGGCCTGGATCATAAAGATATAAAGATATAGAGAGCTGATTCTCTTCAATAGCAGAGAAACAGCGTTCTATTGTTTCTGTGTGTCCACTATAAAACAAAGTAATTGATACTACGTCATCTAAGCTGATCATAGAGATATAAACATAACACAATGACGAATTTCTCTTCCCTCCAATAGCAGAGAAACATCGTCGTTCAGCTATATTCTTGACACAATGACGTATTTCTCTGACGAGTCCAATATGCTCTCTATTCTTGATCTTTATGGCCTGGATCCATGTCATTACGAATCCTCTGGTTGGACCACTGCAAACCTACATATTCTTATTATCATGAATTAAATCTAGGTACTGCTCATTCAGGGGTAAAAAGAATGTTGATATGATTGCTCATATGTATGATGCTCTTACTGGTTTCTCCGTTCTCCGAAGCCCTTGGGTGGCCCAAGGGCGGGAACGGATGATGAGCGAGAGGAAGAAATGATTTGGGGTTTGGCCCGAGGGGCTTCTTGCTTAGGGTGCTGTTGTTGTTGTTGTGTGTGCTTGGGGTTAGATGACCGGAGAGGGAGGAAGGTCTGGAAGAGATCGTTTGGGCTTTGAGGGTAGTTTGCTTGGAAGGGTATTGCACTTCTCCGTTCCTAAATAGAAGAGAGAGGATAATGCATATATTTGATTATGATGTCCAGGGTATTGCCGGTAGATAATTAATTAAATTGATCAAATAGGTTAATTCATGGGAACACCTTCAGAAAGAAAGGAAAATTGAATAATCAAGTGAATAAATGCATGATTTTTGTCTATTTGATTTCATATAATTGCCGTTTCGGACTTGTGAATATAAATAAGCATACTAGTATATAATTAGTACTTCCATCAAACTAATATATATATATATTCAATGAGGTATATCAATATTGATGGTAAGTCGAATCTGCACCATCAATATTGATATTTGGGCACGCTCCCACAAGCTCCCTGCATTTAAAAATATATATAAATGAAATATAGTAGGAAAAACAAACAGCGGATTTGCCGCTTTCTCATGAAAAAATACTTGTTTTCATAACAAAGTAGTTGAATTTAAACTTTACAATGAAGTAATCATTTCACAGTTTTTTAATATAAAGAAATCTCTATTTTATAAACAAACAAAAGTGATCTTCATCCAAATAGTATGAAAGATGATATAAATTTTGGGTACATTTATAGGAAATGAAATCACCATATTTGATAAACCATTATTCAATTTAGCTTTATTTGAGTCAATTATTTTACTTTTCTAATAATAAAGTATTATAATATTGTATTTTTCCTGAGAGCATTAATTACAATTATATATTATATATATACAGAGCTGCGACTACCGAATGTAGATCGATATTCGATACTACCGACGATAGATTTCAAATATCGAACCGATTTTACGATATTCGGTAGAAACTACGAAACATCGGTGCAGTATATTTGAAAGTATGACTTTTGTAACATATAAAGAGCTATTCCCTTCAATAGTAGAGAAACATGTTCAACTGTCGCTTTGCCCAAGCGCTCCTTGTGTGAAGAACTTGAACTTTGCAAAATAATAAACAACTACAACTTATAGTCTATAGAGGAGATACATAAATAGACATTCAATATATATATATATATAGTATATGATGATTTGCTGTTTGGCGAACGCCACAATTTTTTCAACTAATAAGATTTGAAAATGTTTTGTGTTTAAATTTCGTGAAGTTATAATTTTGTGTCATAACTATTATTTTAGGTTAGTTTACACGGTATTTTGTTTGATATGTAAATGCTTTTTAATCATTATAGAAAAAATATTCCATTACATAGAGGGAATGAAACAACTAAAATAAAGTGAAACATCTCAAAAATAATATAACGAATCATTTGATAAACAAATAGTTGATATAATAGAGATTAATACATTTTATTTCATCTTTTTGCTTCTTGATAAACCCCCACCACATTGGAATCTAACCGGTAGAATAATTTGAATGTACTATATTGTATGGGAAAAAGGAAAGTGATAATGGGAAAAGAGTTCTTTTTTTAAGATAAGTCTTTCATTGTAGTCATTTTAAGTAACTGTTGCCATATATATATATATATATGTATATATCTATATATATATATATATATAGATATATATATATATATATATATATATATATATATATATATATATATATATAGATTATATTATATATATATATATAGATATATATATATGCAGTAGAATCGTCGACTCTACTGGTAGAGATTACGATCCTTATCTCTTCTAGGAGAGATGACGACTTAAATATGAAGATATTATTTTACGATGTTGTACAAACTATTTCTTTTGCGACTATATTCTATATTCTGGTGGAAATAATATCTTTTTTGTGTTCAAGGAATCAAATACGAACAATGGTTACTAACATTGTATCTATATCACCGACCTATATAATGATATTATATACTCATCTGAGAAGAAATTTGCCATAAAACTAAAAATAGTGTGAATAACATCGTCAACCCATCTCTATATTTAAGTCGTCATCCCTTCTATAAGAGATAACAACACTCCTGATCTCTTCTAGAAGATTCGTTGATTCTTCTGATATAGATCATAATTGAAGTCACTCCTAGAAGAATACGATCGTGATCTCTACCAGTCAACGACTGGATCACCATCTCTACTACGGACATATATATTGTTTAACTATGAAATAAATAAAATAGCTTTACACAACATACGGAGTTTTGATTAGGAGAGATCTGTTTTTGATAGGGGGTCCATGTTTTTCAATATTGTAGGATCCACTGTTGTTGTAGATGAATTGGTTAAAGTAGTGACGGATTCGCATGGTGACGGAGACAGGAGATTCTGAGGAAAGGGATAACATATTATATTATTATTATAGTTTTGCACAAGTCAACAACTTGTTTGATTATTACCTTTTAAGGCCTTAACACACTCTGAACGATTCATGCGTTTGATCAACTTCCCTCCAATACTTAGGATTTCGTCACCTTCCTCCAGAGAGCCCCAAGTACATTGGTTCGCTTGGCAGGGCTATTCTTGGCACAACACTTTGGGAGAAACACAATAACAAAATAAGAAATACAAGGAATCAATGATTCAAAGCGAACTCTGAATCTCATACCTGAATAAATAGTCGTTTCACATTCTCTTCGGGCTGTGAGCCGCCTTCAAAGCGTAGGCCGAGGCCAAGTTTCTCTCCAGGTAGTCGGAAAATGCAAAGGTTCTCCTCCACAAATGCAGGAAGTCCTCGAGGGTTCACAGAGGGATTTAATTGTGTTGGACTCTGAAATAAATCGACACAGAGTTAACAAAATCTTAATATTGTATTGTTTTAAAATTAAGACTCAAGAGATCGTCGAATAGTCTCTGTTTAACCGTTCTACGATGTTGATTCATTTAGACATCCACGATGTTAGTTTTTGACCCACAATATGTTCGGTAATGTTTCATTAGATAAACATTGTTTTTAAAGTTCTTAAGTATCACACATTTACATTTACTCTGGGATGCATTTTATTATATTAACCATAACAATAATATAATTTCTTGAAAATAAATATATTCAATGATAAGGCAAATATTTTCTTATAATGAAAAAGTACTATTTTCTGAATAATTGGCTTCTGCCAACAAGAAAAAAATAAAATTAAGAACCAAGAATTGCAGTTTTTATATCTTTAGTCAAACTGATGCCATATCATTTCACTGTGAGTTTTTCATTTCTTGCTCCAAATTCAACAAGGTTTTCGATATTTACTAAGTCTTCCCATTTTTACCCCCAAATCTTCTAAAAAATGATATATTTCTTCTTTTTGAATCCATGAAACAAATATGTCTAACAAATTGCTGTCAAACACACGGCTATCTCTTTATCATTCTTCTTAGTGCATCATGGGTATGATGCAGTAACTTTATGAGTACACAAATCACTACTCCCTTCCTTCTTATAATAATTGAGTGACGGTCATTTTTTATCCTCTCTTGAAAAAAGGGGGTTTATGACGATGATAGATGAAAAGTAATAGAAGATTTGTATATTCCTTTGGATTGATTGACACATTTTCGGTGTTATCAACCTTGAAATCAAAAAGCTATTGTGTTCTATTGCTGATATGCAGTAAATTCAAAGGCGTTTTACATCTTTATAGATTATATTTCACTAAATAGATCCATAAACAAGGAATGGGAGTGCAATAGCTCAGTCAGTTAAGACCATAGAGATATAAAGATATAGAGAGCTTATTGGACTCGTCAGAGAAATTCGTCATTGTGTCAAGAATATAGCTCAACGACGATGTTTCTCTACTATTGGAGGGAAGAGAAATACGTCATTGTGTTATGTTTATACCTCTATGATCAGCTGTCGATGACGTAGTATCAATTACTTTCCTTATAGCGGATACACAGAAACAATAGAACGCTGTTTCTCTGCTATTGAAAGGAATCAGCTCTCTATATCTTTATATCTCTATGGTTAAGACATGTTTAGCTCTCAATATGTTGAGGGTGAGGGTTCGAATACTCCCGAGAGGGGAAGGTCAATTTGGGCCAACCTACTTGATAATTAATTATAATAGATTATATGGCCAAAGTCTTGGGGTGAAGGTATTTTCATGCTCCTGCGTATGTGTATAAAATAATCTAGGATTTTGTGGTAATAAAAATAGTTTCTTTCTGGTTGTTACCAACATATAAGTAAGCACAAACCTTTGAACTAAAAATGAATCTAAGTTCTTATAATTTTTTTTATTAACCTAAATATTATCTACAAAGGGACCCTCGTAAAGAATAAAAAGATCGGGCGTCTCCAAGGAATTCTTACAGAATGGAAACCTTCTCTCCACTCTATACCTACCGATTATATTGCTCCCCAGAATAGCATTTTGGTATCTATTCTTTTCTTCAAATAGTATAACGTTGGGTCAAGTCGAGTTTAAAGTTTAAAACGTTATTGTGATTTGTGCTAAAGCTTTCAATCTAAAATCTTCTTTTCCATTAGATTAAAATATTGATAAAATGTAGATTTTATGAATGAGAGATTTTTCTATATTTATTTTTTCATAAAATTATAAATTGATGCTTTTGATAATATTGTAAACGTAATGGATCAACACACAAATTCACGACAATTGAAACAAAAATATTCAAAAAAACTCTTTTAAATCAAAATGAAGATTCTAACAAATTATGAAAGTAAATAATTGGCCACTTAAAAATTAGGATTTTTGCATTATGAGCTGAGAAGTCATAAGTTGCTTAAAATATAAGCCCCAGCATTAAACAATTATTGAGTGAGACTTTATTTTAAAGCCCGACAAATATGTGTATATATGTAAAAAAAATTCTATCACATCAACAATATGATTTCATGATTATTTCCTCACGAGGTAGAAAATAGCTTTTAGAGTGAAAGTCAGCTCTCTTGTATTAATTTAAGTTTATATTTATGGAGCATGACGTCAGAAGAGCGTTTTCAAAAGGAATTGTAAATATTCGTGAATGATGACGACAGAGGTGGTGATAATATGCATAATCATCATAAGCCTTAGTTGCGTCAACCTTATTGATCATATGATGAACCTCAAGTGACCTTAACTTATTAATAGGACATTGCATTTCGTATTTTAAGAGAGGTGTATCATATATATATATATACAAATATATATGTATATATTTATCAGAGCTGGGATTCGGTAGAAAAATCTACCGCCGGTTCGTTATTCGGTATATACCTTCTACCGATCGATATCGGTATTTGGTAGATTTTATTATATATCTACAGTATCGATCGATATTCGGTACGGAAGAAAGAAAGAGAGAGAAATTTATATGTATCTGCTCTGTGACTTTTTCATATGTATTTCATATCGACAATTATAACAAGGACAATTAAGTACATAATTTGTAATAATTTATTAGAGATTATTTGAAATTTAATACATACTAATCTTATATAAATTATATATGTACTTGGATTTTGTAGGAAATTGAAGGCTATAGATTTTTTTTACTGTCTATTATTGTCCGATATTAAATGCACTTTCAGGTACTCTAGTATTCAATGCATAGCATAAGCTTATATTGAATGTATATTTATGTATCTGCTCTATAATACTATAGTAGTTGTAGTTGTTTATTTATTTTGCAAAGTTCAAGTTCTTCACACAAGGGAGCGCTTGGGCAAAGCGAAGTTGAACGACGATGTTTCTCTGCTATTGAAGGGAATAAGCTCTCCATATATCTTTATGTCTCTATGTGTATGTCATAAAAGTCATACTTTCAAATTTTCAATCGGTACAGTATTCGGTAGTTTCTACCGAATATCGTATAATCGGTTCGGTATTTGAAATCTACCGTTGGTATTTGAAATCTATCGTCAGTAGTATCGAATATCGATTTACATTCGGTAGTCGCCGCTCTGATATATATATATTATATATATATATATATATATATATATATATATATATATATATATCTATAAATATATATATAAACTATTTCTGAATATCTTCTTTGTTTGTTTTCAAATGATATTTGGCTGTGTGTTAACAATGAGACCAAAACCTCTACTTAAGAGGTGTTATACATTAAAACGCCAGATCAATTATAAACAAGCTTTATGACGTCATAAATTCCTTCCTTGGGGCTCATTTAAGGCTCTCAAGTCAGATAGCAAAATAATGTATTTTAATTATATTAGTGCTCACCCATTGAACTTGAGTCTCCTGATTCGAATTATTATTTTTTTTTCCCTTGTATTCTCCTTCAAAATACTTTCATATTTAAAGTTAATCATTTAAATATAGGTATGTTTGCGTTTTCCTACAGAAGAACCTTTTGCCTAACAATATTGTACTTGACTTCTTTAAGCGTCTACTAATGACGTCATAAATAATTTGTGTAAGTAATTAATCGGCATTGATATATACACATATGTAAAGACAACTTCAGAAGAATTAAGTGTATGTGAGTTAGTTATTTAGTATGTATGTTTGATTGTTGTCATAGATAAGAACTGCATACGGAAGAAACAACATGTAGACGCCATATGTGTTGTTGGCCTGTTCGTACATACATACTAATGTAAGTGCCACAACTACCTCCATTCACATATACAGCCTCACAGTTATTTTCTCCATTTATTTGTAAAAAAACAACAACATTACTCCTAACTTTTGAATTTAAAATGATTGAATTTTTTGGAATGTTAGCACTCAAATATCAGTAGCTTTTAATCAACATATATCATCTACGGGATTGTGGAACATTTATGGTTCCGATATGTGATATCTTAGTTGAATAGTTTCTTTGGTGTGCTATCTTTATTGGAGATTGCACCTATTTGTCGTGATATCAAAGATAAAGATGGATCTTGGTTTCAGTTCTACTCTACTCTATTGTCAATTGATATATTAATAAATGGAATTATATAATAAGATATTCCATGAAGAGACTGAATATTTCCTCCTCTTTGGCTTCCCGGCCGATGACCCGGTCAAAAGAATGACGCAGGCCATCTCTGACGTCAAGATAAATCAATCGTGTTAGACTCCCTACTAAAGCGTTAAAGTAGAGTAGCGCATGCAAGGAAAAAGTAAACAAAACAAAAAATGGCCAAAAATTGGTGATTTTCTTTAACGTTAGATGTCGCTAGTCCATGAAATTACGTCACAATTACTATTGAAAACCGGTTTAAAGAGATTTAATTTAAATACAGAATCCATACGACACTCAAAA
>CP045893.1:1322494-1333690 GCA_013387185.1 Caligus rogercresseyi
CTTATAAAACGACAGAAGGACTCTTTCTAAGTTAATTCTACTATGTATAATTTGATCAGTATAGCTTAAATTGATTTTATTATATTTTTAAACAATAAAATTATGCATTGATTCTCTATATATATTTATATATATATATATATATATATATATATATCAATCGGCTCTCCCTACTTCGCCCCTCGACATCTCGCAGTTCTTTTACTACGCGACGACGGCTTGGCTCCCGTTTTTTCACGGCAAAACGTCCCCATATAAACTCAATGGCAGAAGATATTTGAGGTTGAAAACTGGTAAATCTTCACAAAAATAAGATGGCAGCCCAAAAAAAGGTCCGGCCGCATACATGTATTCAGACGCACGACCGACAACAATGCAAAATGGCGGTAGGTTTAAATGCCGAGTGATATCAAATCTCTCTAAATTTCAATATATATCACATTGCGACCCTCATATATATCGCGTTGGTCGTGTAGTGGATCCGGGCCGTCGCAACTTTGCGAGGGACGACTATATATAACATTAGCCGATTGAAAATCCTCAGAGCAATTTTATACAAACGAAGAAAAGCCATTTCCGGCGTTGATGTTCAAGACATAAGTTAATATAAGATTTGATATGCAAAAAAGTGCTAATTTGCATCACTTTTTTTTTCTTGGCTGTCTATTACAATGAACAAGTGAATCAAATAGTTGTATCCAAATATCTGACTTCATTTTGAGCTTCAACATAATCGATCTTACAACAAGCATCATATTCTCGGGTTACAAATTTATTGTGAAAATTCAAATAGACATATTTATTCCTCCTACCTATGTTCCAGGGTCATTAAACAAATCTAAAGAGTAGGGAATTGTATTTTTATATTGCTTAGTTTAAACCTGTATTTCTCCCTTTCTCTTAAACGGTTTGTTTGTTTAATTCACGGCTTTACACCTAAAGGCTTATAGGAGTCTCTTCCTACCAAACCCTCCGCCTGATGATCTGATGTAACTACTTCTCATTTAATTCACATCTTTTATGCTTAAATGAAGGCGTCAGGTGGTCATATTATTATTACGGTAATATTGGTTCTCATTGATCTAAGCAGCAGCCTGAATAGTGTGCAAGTACCTGTGAACGAGGTTCTTAACGAAGGAAGATTTTCCCTGGACTCGAATGCCCCTTTGTGATAAGGTGGTCTGAGTGTTTTTGGATCTGAAAATAAAATATTTTAACTATTATTTTGTCCCTTTTATTCGGTAAACTGCAAAATTTTATACAGTGTAAAATAAAATACACTAAAATTACATACAGAAACAGAGTAAACCTATCAGGGCAGTTGCGAAAATACATATATGAACATTGTAGTTCATATTTACTGCCCTGAAGAATAACCTTATATAAAAGGACAAATCATTTATTGGATGGTCTAAAAAAGCACGATGTAATCTTAAAATCCTTTTGATGGTGCTTATGTAGAGCTTTGATCTTTCAGGCACATATTTAATTATATCACCAGCCCATTCCCACGTTGGCCCTCCTAGATCTGGAATTTTGATGGAGAGAGAGCGTAGCGAGCTGAGGCACCAATCATGATGGGCCTTAGGTCTTCTCCGTTCGGTTTTGTAACCATTCGAAGAAAAATATATATATATATATAGATATATATCATATATATATATATATATATATATATATATATATATATATATATATATATATATATAAGGGTTGTTCTTATTTTTCAAATGTTTGAAATGTTAGCGACTTTGTGGATTTTCTGTTTCTTGGTGATAAAAGAAGACGACATACAAAATTTTACTTTGTACAAAGTAAAATTTTGAGAGGATACCTTGACGGACATCTAAGAAACACATTATGATTTATTTTTTTCATAATCGATTTCTTATAGGTCAATACAGGCTCTGAATCATATGATGTAAACTCAGATTGTACTGAATTCTGAATTGATAGAATGCAACCAAGGTCATGTTTGGATTTATCATCTAAAGTTTTACTAAACTTAAAAGTACTATTTTACTCTGAAGCGAACAAGTCATCCTCTACAGGCGAGTGAAGTTAATTGATACAAAAAAGCCATGAAATAAGCTAACAATACACACTCCCTTTCTTGCTTTGTTTTTACTGAAAACTTTGTTTTATTAAAAAACATCAAACATACGTCTGGTAGTAAATTAGATTTCCTTTAAATTAATAATTATTATTGAAGTCTGTAACGTCCACCATTTTGAAGAAATTTGCGGAAAACTATATTTTTACTAAATTTTTAAAACTTTGACCTCGTTGCGCGACCTCGTAATGTTGACCGATTTGTTCAAACTTTGTATGTCGTCTTCTTTTATCACCAAGAAACAGAAAATCCACAAAGTCGCTAACATTTCAAACATTTGAAAAATAAGAACAACCCTAATATATATATACGAAACTGTGGAGTCCTCTTACGTTGTCTCAAAAAATCTGAATGTCCGAAGAATTGATTTTTTTTCAAAGTTTTGATTTTAATTTTATAATAACAAATATTTTATTTAAATTTTTTTTTACAAATACCCAAGCGCATTATTATATAGTAAATAACAGGACATTTTTTAGTAAACCTAGGTGGAAAAGTATTATAAAAGTAAAAAATTTTGAAGAAGGGAAACTCCATCATTGCTTAACAAAATTATTATTAACAAAAACCGAAATACATGATACAAATTTAATCAAACTAATTTCAATTTGTTCTAATGTTGCAAACTCCATAGCTTTTATTGCCAATTCGAAGAATTTATATAAAATGATTTCCCGATCCCACAAGGTTCCTCTTGTCAAATATAGGTATATTAAAAGGTCATAAGCGTCTTATATAAATGCTATAAAAAAGCTGTATTCAGAGTTGTATTCGCCTATCATCTGTAGTAAAAAAAAATAGTATTATTCTTAGGAGCAACCTCCTTTGTCGCAAAAAAATGTCTTAAATATTTAAATGCTTTAAATGGACCTATTGGGTATGTGACCAAATATTTAAAAAAAGGAAAAAGAGCAAAGAAGTTGCTGTCAAATAAAAGAATATAATTGATATTTTTTGTGCGTAAGCAAAAAATATATTTAAAATATATGTTTATTGTGTTCGTTGCATAGTGGAAATAATGGTCCCTTTAAAAAAGCCAAGAAATGAGCTGTTTTGTTGTTGTTGTTGGAAAAACGTAGTTAAAATACACAAAATAAAATGTATACGTTTTAGTTACGTTTCTATTCGTTAGAAAAAACATCTTCGAAATGAACACAATTGAGTTCTCTAAAAAGACAGTTTAGCAGAATGGAGTTTATCTAATTTAGTAAGTATCACGAAAACCATGTGATGGATAGTGGATTAATCCACTTTATGTCACTACATCTTTTCTGTAGTCAGAGGAACTACCATCAATTGGATTAAAACTATATATTGGTATCAATAGATACTTACATGTTAATTAAAAATTGGATCTATTTAATCACATTGGAAGATATATATTTTGCTTTATTGGTATATAAAAAAATGCGGCTGGAAATATTATTTTTAATATCCACAGCCAAAAAAATAACTTGCTTTTTTTGCAATATATATTAACTTATTCAAAAGTACGGCTAACGTACTTTTGAATAAGTAAATTATTAATTATTAACTGAACATAAACAAATATCGTAACATTAATATATATTGCCATTGGATTATTCTAGTTGGTGGCAAGTTGGGATGAAGGCCTGCCAAGTCCGCCAACCAAATATTGAGGCCCTGAAGAACTCCGTTAACCAGCAGGACTACATTGTCAACGTGTGCAAGGGGTTCAGAGGAGGTTGGAGGCTGTCATCGAGGCCAATGGTGGTCAAATTCACAAATAATTTACATCATCAAAGTAAAAAAATATTATCTTTAATTGCAAAACAAATTACGGCGAACTCCTACTTAGAGGTCGACAACCTACGCTCAATCATCATTGGGGCAGCGGCACGTTATTCGGCTCTTTCTCTAAGAGTTCCCAACGCAGGATCTTATTCGTGGGAGTGGGCTGGAGACCTAATTCGTTATGTGCCATCAATGGCAGCAGAACATTTGAATGCTTTAAAGAGGATTTTAAAAAGTCATCGTCGCTTGTTACGGACAAAATAATTTTGTGCATTTTATATAAGGTTAAATTTTTAGATAGTAATTTTGTTCTATAATTTTCAATTATGTTTTATCTAAAACACAACTGTCTAAATATTTTTATTATTTTATTGTTATCTGTTGTTGTATCTTATTTACTCGTTTTTAGATAACAATATAAATAATTTTGTAAAAAAAAAAAAAATAAAAATATTTCAATTTTTTTTGTACAACGTCATCCTAATCAATTTCATTTCATTGGTTAGTTCAATGCAAGGTCTGAATACTTTTTCTACACCGGTATACAGCATTATAGAGTTTCAGGTGCTATTGAATCAAATCCCTTTGTATCTCTTTCTCTATGGTTTCATCCTGTAATCATTTTATTTCTTAGAGTAAGGAATTTTCTTCATATCTAAGGTATGTCATATTTACCTGGTGTTACTGTGGCGGCCGCAGTAGTACTTTAATGGCTCTGCTATCCAAAACAGACTGTGACACAGAGCGATGCTTGATTTGAACACATACTCCATTTCCGTTTTCCTTCTTTGTTTGAATGATGCGATACTACTCATCGAGCGAAATGCTGAAAATAATGATGCAATTATTATCATAGGATTTAAAGTAATATTATTGTTTTGTGCATGCATGCTGTTTGTTGTTACCTGTCAACTCTTACAATAGATAAATAAATAAAACAATATTATTAAAAAGGGTAGTATAGAATTACAACGCCCGAGAAATGTATGCGTTTTTTCATAGATCCCTAATTTTTACCTATAGGGAGTCCAAATACTTGCTTGTTTTAAATAATTGTGTAGTCATATATTCAATCACAGAAAACTTGAGGGATTTGAACCTTTTTTGGATTATCTTCATCAAGAGTATTATTATATGAACTCAGTAGTCCAGTCTAAAGCGTTAAAGTAAGTAGCGCATGCATAACATAAATTCTTCCTTTTTCTCCCAAAAAATTGGACTTAATATTAGTTCTTCTTAAGTCCGTAAGGGGCGCTTTATGCTAGAGCTCTTTGAAATAATAACAAAGTCCTTTTATTAATATTACTATTTTGGGGACAGTACGGATTTATTTTGTTGAGTTTATAATGTCTTAATCATCAGTGCAATTAACCTGAGCTAAATACTTAATTTTTCAAGTTCCTTCTAATAGAGTCGGTAATGCGTTTTTCAATCCGTCTATCTTAGGCTCATAATACTCTCTGAGTATATAATCAAATATTTTGGAGCCGTTTTTTTATCTTGTAGTTATTTGATATATTTCAAATCATCAAACTTAATCCCTTTAAACCGGTTTTAAATAGGATTGTGACGTAATTTCATGGACAACGACATCTAACGTTAAAGAAAATAACCAAAAATTTGGTCAATTTTATTTTGTTTACTTTTTCCTTGCATGCGCTACTTTACTTTAACGCTTTAGTTAGACAATATAGTTTACCAGGATGAATACTGAGGACTTTATATTACAATAATTTGCCCACAATTCAATATAAAATATAAATATTTTGGTGTACCTTGGCAGGTCCCTCCAACATTTGGCTTCCAAGCCCGCCAATACTTGAAAATGAAAAATGTATTTTTTTGGGAAGCGTATGTATCTGTTGCTATATAGACTATATAGTTTCCCAGGGTGGATACTGAGGACGTTATATTACAATAATGTTTTGTAGTAGGACGTTTACCCACAATTCAATATAAATTATAAATAACCTTTGGTCGATCTTCGCAGGTCCTTCCATCATTTGGCTTCCAGTCCCGCCAATACTTGAATATAAATTTTTTGGGAACATATTTATCAGTTGCTAAAAAAATTAAGGTTTCAAACACAGAAACAATTGACTCTCGGGTTTCTCCGATGACAATATATCAATATTCGTGGGTGCTTAAAACTCAATGCCAAAGAGCCTTTGGGTTCCACTCTTTACATCTATGGCATATTGAGGTTTGAAACCCAACGAGCTCTTCCTAAAAATATTTTTTTATAGCAAGCATTGGCAGGGTTCGAACTCCAATGTTGGAACGGCCTCCCAGGCTATATATAGCATGATGTATGTTTTATTCGGAATTACGTGCAAATCCCAACTCGCAATTTCCCTGGACATAATTTCCCCTTCACAGTATTATTTAAATAATCTTTGACTGATTATTGTTTGATCGAATAAGTTGTGACATGTCATAATAATACAATCTAGCTCCATCGGGGACAGAAAGGAGAAGAGAGAAACTATCAACTGAGTAAACGAAGACGACATTATATGTTGCTGTATGAGAGGTTTGGATACAATAAATGTTTATAGATGGACTCGGAAAAATAAATTATTTTACTTTTGGTTTTTCCAATTGAAAATAAAATCTCACGGGCAAGAGGATTGACTATAAAACAGATTCATTTTTGAGTATTTTTTCTACGCTTTTTGCATGTAGAGGACTTGCAGTTGAATAAAAGATACAGTATATGTTGGCAATTGTATCCTCGCTCTGTCTTTAGTGAATTGTATGTGTTGATAAAATTGATAAAACAATTTGTAATCTTGACGTCATACTGACATTTTTTAATTCTTAATATTCGTCACACGCCTAGACATTTCTTCTCTTTGAATTCAACGTATATACATCAGAATATTATATCCAAGGATGAAAGTGACATGGAACGGTCCAGAACGCCGTACCGGCAAAATATACAATGCCAGTACGTGTTTCTTTTAAAGAGGACAATATAGCTCAAACAGAAAAAACATGCATATGGACAATTATGAATTATATTTTAAACTATATAATATATATCTGCAAATATATATAAATAATTAGCACATATTTAATTAAGAAATATTAACTACAAGTTCGTTAAACCGTTACCAATCCTGATTGCACTCAAAATAAAAGTATGTAACGCTACTCACGCTTCCTTTCTCTGGTGGATGAAGTTTCCGGGCTTCCTCCCCCGATGGTGAGCACGGTCACAAAGCCTCCAACGGACTGCCTTTTGACCTCTATGCCTTTGGAGGAAGCCCTGGAGACGACGGAAGTGGAAGATGAGGTCACTACTGTCCCGGAAAGGGAAACCTCATCTGAGGAGTGACTTGAGAATCCTCCAATGGAGCAATAGTCTGAGGTAGGCTCCTCTATGGACAGCTTTTGATGGGCCTTTGGAACGCAAAAATGGTTCTCGCCCCGATTTACAAGCACGGTCACGCCGGATGAAGAGGCAAATGTCGTCCTGGAAAAGAAAAAAAAAGAAAAACTTTTTTGTGAAAGCAAAAACATAATTCAATTTAATAACCATTATTTATTGGACAAAATCATTAAAGATGTACAAACTATATTGGAAAAAGAAATTATCGTAAAGACTTATATAAAAGATATGCATTGAACAATTAATTCCGCATTAATGATTAAGAATGTAGTTTTTCCTTCAACATCAAAATACTTATGACCTTGAGAAACGAAGTTTTGATTTAAAGCCCCGATTGACATACGTCATGCAATCGGTAGCGTTGTTCAGTAGATTAAAAATTGAGAATGATAGTTATCGGTAAAACACATGCACAACCGTAAAACTGATCTGCCAAAGGATATATATATATATATATTAATGAAAATGAAAGGATCATATATTTCGTAATCTACTTATACTTACATTTTCTTAGTTTCGACCAATTTTCCCCAAATGTTAAGAGCGAGTGTGAGACAGGCTTAAAAACGTTGTATCATCATCTTAAGCAACCTAAAAAACAAACAACATAATATATTATTTAGTTTTAGTAAAAACTTATAATCAATAAATATGTCATAATGAATAAATACATATTATCAGCTAATTCTTTACATTTATATGTATGAGAATATTATCAATATATTTGAAATATGTCACCCGTGTCACAAAACTATTTGGAGAAATGTGATTGCTTGCAATATATTAGATGTTTGATTGATTGAAGCTTTATGGCCTTTAAACCCTTTATGAAATTTGTTATTCAAAACTTTATTCTTTCAATTATTTATTGGTACAATGGTATGGGTTTAGGAAAGACTAGAATGTTATATCTTTACTTTATATACTGTCCCTTATATCTTTGTTTATCGTCGTTGATGTAAGAAGTAATTAATACAAATTAAGATATAAATTTTATCAATTTTCAGTTGTTCACATTAGAAAAAATTATGTACTGTTTCAAAAAAATTATTACATATTTTAAAGTAGTCGGATATATTTATATATATATATATATATGCATATATATATACATCAGAATACTTTAAAATGTATATTAATTTTTTGAAACTTCTCTATTTTATTTTAAGTCCAAGTCCAAATTAAAAAAAATTGTTTTGAAAACGTATTTTATTTAATTCACTGTCTTTTTTCAATTAAAAGTAGACTTTGATATAGTTACAAGGCTACTTTAGCATATTCGACACCACACTCAATATACCATTTCGTCATTATGATTTTCTGGAACTTTACTGTAGGATTATTAGTATTTGGATTATAAATAAATGACTCAACAACATGTATCGAACATTTTCTCTATTCTCACTCAACCTGCCGTCATCATGTCTTCATTTTAGAATGAGGGCCATTCAGACCATTCAAATCCCATACTCAGGTCTTAATGGCATTCGTCAGTGCAGCACACATTAAGGAACTAATTTAATGTTCCTTGACTCATATACTTCCCTGTGATTTATTATCAACCTACAAATATGAAAAACACCACGCAGCAGTACGTCTTCAGCAAAGGGGCTTATTATGTAGGCAGCTCTACCCATTCATACACATGGAATTACTATTATTATTATACAAAAAAAAATACATTTCACGATCATTTTTGATATTTAACTACATGAAATATTAATTTTAATATTATTTCAAATAATAATCGAAGTAAATTGAATTAATGTCAAACAAAATGTACTTTGATATAAGTAAATATAGATTAGAATGACTTTCTTAAGCCAGGGATTAAAATAAAAACCGGATCTTCATTGGAAAATAAAGGAGGTAAGCTGAGCTAAATTAAAGTGTTAAAGTAAAGTAACGCATGCCGGAAAAACTAAACAAAAAACAGTTGGCTAAAATTTGGTTATTTATTAACGTTAGATGTCGTTATTCCCGTGAAATTACGTCACATTCCTATTTAAAACCGGTTTAAAGGGATTAAGTTTGATGATTTGAAATATACAAATCACTACAACATTGTGCAAATTCCTCACATATAAATAGTAAAAGGACTTTGTTATTATTTTCAATGAGCTCCGGCATCAAAGGGCCCCTTACGACTAAAGAAGAATTAAAAGTTAGGCCAATTCCATTGGGGAAAAAGGAAGAATTTTATGTTATGCATGTTGCTACTTTACTTTAAACGCTTTAAGCTTAACAACATATTCTCGGAGCAACTTTTCTGACAAGGTTTATATTAAAGATACTGCGATAAATAATATGACGCTACTATTTTCTTTAAAAAAGACTATTTAAATCAATATACAGGTGGGGATAACTGTTTTCTTTTGATCGACTTTATTGATGTCTCGTGTAATTGTATTTAAAAAATATATATATTAAAAAACATTTCATTTTAAATTATCACACAAAAGTCATCTCTCACATTAGGATTAACCATTGAAATAAACAAGCAAATATATCTATTTAAAAAAACCAGGCTGTGTGTAACGGAACGCAAAATTGAACGCGTTCAGCTGAACGCACGTTCAATGAACTGAACACTGAACGGTCACGCAACTTTTTTTTTAACGCTGACGTTGAACGCAAAAAAAAAAGATTTTGCGTTCAGCGTTCAATTTTTCCCAACTTTTCTTTCACACTTTATTTGGAAATTTCTAAAAAAAAAGTCATTACTCCGCAGTACTTTTTTGGGAAATTATTTTCTAAAAAAAAAAAGTTCATCACTACGCAGTACTTTTTTTGGGAAATTCATTTCTATTAAAAAATTTGTCATCAACTATGCAGTACTTTTTTTGGAAATTCTATTGTCTCTTAAAAAAAAAACGTCATCACACCATATACTTTATATGTAATATTTGAACACGAGACGCTAACGGAACGCTGAACGCAAAAACATTGAACGTCACGCCTAATTTGTTTGAACTCTGTACACGCAAAAAAAGCTGAACGCCCAAGCCTGAAAAAACCAAAATAAAGTTTATAAAAAGTCAAACGAAAAAATATATTATATACATAAGAATATTTACTTATGTGCTTTTTCATACACTATCTAGGTTTTTATGTATTATGTTGTCCATATCATAAATGAACTTTTTGAATGAAAAAATTTATAATTTTTGTGAAAAACGTAAGGCCTTTTAAAGGTCCTTCTTTGGATTCTCAGAGCAGGATGGATATAACTTCACAGGTTCTCCAGCAAACTTCATTGCGTCCCGTATGTCCCTGGAATCTTGATGCTCAGGGCTCAATACCGAAGAAATCCGTGCCAATAAAGTAGTACATTGTAATGCCCACTTCAAGTTATATAAGGGTGATACCACGTCAACTGTATACACCTCACGGCATGACCATCACTGATTTGATGATTTTTGGTCCACTTATTATGGGTTATAGGATAACACCTTGTGCAAAGTTTCAGATGGCTGGGGCTTCCCGTGCACATTTTAGAGGCGCGCAAAGTTTTGAAAAACGTCAAAAAACCCGTGCCCATCTCATACTTACATACGATCGGAGCTCCCTTCAGAATGATAGAGATTTTTTTTTTTGCTCAAATCTCATGACTATAGCAGTCTTTCATTTGAGTACTAACACGAAATAGTACAGCTAAAAATAAAAATTTGGCGCTTTAGCGCGTACTTCAAAAGGGCGCCCCTTCGGGCCGCAAGGATTTTTTGATCAATTTTTTTTCTGAAGGTAGTTCAACTTATTATAGTTCAAACCAACAAAAAAAAAAATTAGAGTGGTCTCCCAATGACGGCTATTAACTAGTGCATTATAATATTTAAATAAATTAATATATAAATTAAATAAAGGCTTATGAGCCTTTACTTTTAATTTTTAACATGGAAATCAATTACCTATATTACCATGTTTTAATACTTAA
>CP045893.1:1333790-1353487 GCA_013387185.1 Caligus rogercresseyi
CTCTAGTTACCTTTGCTACCACAGTCACCTCCTCCATCGGAAGAGAGAAGAAGATCGTTATGTCCATCTATGTGGAGAAGCGTCCATGTACCAGTTCGGAATGCAGGTGCCACCATACTAACTCTGCCCCGTCCCTATTATCACATATTAATATGATGTGTGTTTTTTTGGAGATGAGTGATCAGAATATGGAGGTATTATTATTATTATTCTAAATTGCTCTTCTTCACTTTCATCCAGATATCGAAATTATAAGAACTATTCTGAAATGCATTGACACATACGAAAAATATATCTATATTGATTAAAGTCAATAGACTTTAAACAAAAAATTTATAGCCGCTTAACCCATTACTTCCATGACCCCTTTAAAATATTTTTTTTCCGCTGAAAGTTTGATAAGTTATCCTTTTAGTATAAATATGGATAATATTGATATTTTTTTCTCTACCGCCCCTCAGACCTTAGCAATGGCCGCGTACTTTAAAGTACGTGATGGGAAGAACTAAGAAAAGGTTTTCTTTCTCTTTTTTACTTTTATTGAGAACTAAGCATATCAAAATAAATATTTTCATTTATATACAATTCTTACAAATTATTTGCTTTATAACTTACGCAAATACCTATGAACAATATTTATTTTCATTTACTTTTTTGTGTGGTAGTCCGTCAAGCATTGTGGGTGAAGACCCACATCACATCTTTAGCAGCGAAAAAAGGATCTCTTTTGCTTGCTTTCCTTTTCCTTAAATTTTTTAGCTTTCCAACTCGTCTATAGAGGCGCCAGGCCTGCACCATTTGGACATTCAGAAACCAGTTGTATAATGCCCAATGCCATTTTTTAGTCCGCAAAGTAATTCTATAATTTGAGACTGAGTTATCCACAAGCAACTCCACCATATTTTGACTCTAAACGATAGATGAATTAGGGCATGCTGTGGGTATCTTCTTCCGTTGTCTCAGGCCCGGCGGATGGGCGGGCCTGAGGGGGGCCAGGCCCGCACCGAGTGACGTGGGCCAATCTTTTATGAATGTGCCAACTGTGCCCCCCCATAACAACTGTAGCCCCCCCCCCAAAAAAAAAAGCCTTGGCCTGCTGCGGGTCTGGTTGTTCTCGATTGTATTTGTTCACATATCCAATTAGCTCTGAATCCAAAAAGTTTGACCCTATGAAAACTGACCCTGAATCTTTCCACGCTGTAACGCACAAATAGTTGTCAATATAAACATATTTCATAAAACCTTTGTTCGCCTTGTTCATTGATTTTTGTGTTGGTAGATTCAGATTTTTTTTGCCTCATTGTTCCAACTATTCCAAGCCTTTCGATCCCAAAAATTCATAAGGTCAAGAGAGTAAATATATTATCACAAACAATCTTATGGCCTTGTTTTAGATCAAGTTGCTCTACCATTTCAACGACCACATCTGGACCCTGTCCAAGTCCTCTTGGTGTAATCTTTGTATTTCCCTATAGGGAAGACAATAGAGGAGCTCTCCAAATGGAGTACATGCACACCAGATCTTGAAACCGAAGCGTACTGTTTTTCCACGCAAAATTGTTTGAGGGGATGAGGTCCAAAAAATTTCACCATTGACTCATCGATCGAAATATGCTCAGTTCTTTGAACATACATTTTGCAGTTTGATTATGCCGTCCATCAAAGGTTGTATTTTCCAAAATGGATTTTTAGGATTTGGAATACTTTCGAAGTGTATCGTATTAGTTTTTCATGGTTCGATCTGGAGATACATTTTTTCCAAAGTTGTTGCATGTATCTTCCCTCGTTTCCAATACATTATTTTGGAAATGCTGTCATATAGCCACTCAAAAAGGCTCAAGCATGACTTGCCCTAATCATATTGATGTCTATAGAGAGAGCAAAATCGATGTCATGTTGTTTTCATGCCACTTTTTTCGTTTCATCTAATATCTTATCACATATTTCGTCCGTAATGAAAAGCTTAAGATAATCAAAAGGATTTTTTAAGCTCATCTAAGTCTACGGGAATATTTCAAGATTTGAATTAAGGTTTGAATCGATTTAATCTTTGTAACCAATCTGATTTTTTGGTGGATTGGTCCTTCAAAGATTTTGAGGATTTTTTTCTTTTTTTCTTCTTTTTATAGTTCCAGTAGAATTAAATGGTTCGTCATCATCATCAGATTCTTCGTCTTCATCATCTTCATTAACTTTGTAGTTCTGCTGGCTGACAAAGAATTTTCTTAGCAACCGAATTTACATCGACGACTCACCAATTTCTTCCACTTCATCGTCATCATCACTTAAATCCTTTGTCTCAAGAGGAAGGAAAATCACAATATCCGTTGGATTGTTTGGAGGGTAGTCTTCAAGTAGATCCAAAATTTCAATTGTACTAAGTCCAGAAGTTCTGAATGTCCCAAAAAAAAAATATATAACGATATAATATGTATAATAAACAAACACAAATTTTCAGGTCATCTTCCATCGCGTACTTTAAAGTACGTTCAAAATCTACAATATAATTTTAAGCACAAAAACTACAATTACGACATTTTTTTTTTCATTGACAAAAAAGTTTGGAACTATATCTTAAGTAATTAAAAAAAATATAAAAAATGTGACAATACTTGCGTTTTTTAATGGTTGAAATTAATGGGAGCACAGAGATTTTCATTTTGAAATATTGACTTTATTCTTTGACTATTATAACAAACTGAATCAATTTTCGGTACAATGAAATAAAATAAGGAATGTTATTAACACGTAGATCTATCTATTTTATTAAAAATAAGCTTCTAAGATAAAGTATTTGAACAGCATAATACCACAAAATCAGTTTTAACGCGTACTTTAAAGTACGCAATGGAAGTAATGGGTTAAATAGAACACTACAAAATGATCAAATTTTTAAATACAAAGCCTATTTTTTTGATTATTGATTTTTAATAAAGATATTGAAATTATAAAAACTGATTTAAAAACGCATTGACATACTAGAATAAATTAAATATTTATGACATTTATGGTTATTCTTACTTTGCACAAAGATAACTGGACGTGAACCATTAAAATTATGAAAATCCTGATTTAAAAAAGGCTATAAAGGCCAAACCTTTTTCGGACGATATTTTAAGTAGCATTTTGGAATCTACGTTAAAAATAGGACTCAATTTGAAAATTTCAGCCTGAGGGCAAAAATTCTGTTACATAGTGTTATAGTTCAAAATTTAGCATCGAACTTGAAAACAATGAAATGTCATATATTTAACGAGTATAAAAGAATAAGCTGTAAAAGACATTAAAAACATGTTAATTCATGCAAATTTCTTTAAGTTCTTGATAACATTTTTATTGGTGAATGATGTGCTGAAGTTTAAGGTGCTTCTTTTGAATAATTAGACGTTTATTGAAGCACTTGTACTCCAGAATTAGTTCGACCTGCAATATGAACGACTCCATATTGTCTTGTAGGAATGCATTTTTCAATCAATTAAATGCATCTTTGTTCATCTGTCGCAATAAGTCAAATTGTAATGTTTGGGCCCCAAAATAATATGACACATGTGCATCATGTCTTAATTTACGACTTTTATATAGTAATAAGTAGTAGCGTGGCATTACATATCTAATATTGTCTACTTTTATAATCCGAAATAATATATATTACATTTTATATATATATGTATGTGTATATATTTTTGGAGTCCACAAAATAATATGACGCATGTGCATCATGGAATAATTTAAGACTTTTTGTATAGTATAAAGTAGTAGCGTTGTATTTACTCATAAAATAATAATAGCCCGAAAATACAGGGTGGTCAAATCCGGCAGGTTTTCAGGACATCCTTTAACAAGATGATGTCATCCGATCCCCGCAGCTGATTTTTTAGCAGACAGCCAAACATATAAAGAGATCATTTCAGTTGAATTTTATCATCGTCATGGCCGCATATGGAAATCTACAGCCTGTTATCTGTATTTTTTCTGGGGCTACCTTGATCGACACACCAACCGACTGGCCTCACAACACCAAGGCCGCCCTGATCAATTCCATAATGAAGCAGGCCAGGAAGCTGGACAGGGCCCTGGTGGCCAAGGCTTGCTCCTCCTTCTGCGCCAGGATCCAGCGTGTCATCGACGCAGAAGGCAGATGGATTAAATAAGCAAAATCTACACATCTGTACGAGCATTTTAATGTCTAAATAAATAAAATTGAACAAAAATTAACGATTTAATATGTAATTTAAGTTGAGCGAAGAAAAACGCCGGATTTGATCGTACCACCCTGTATATATATATATATATATAATATATATATATATATATATATATATATATATATATATATATATATATATATATATATATATATATATATATATATATATATAGATAAATGGAAAAGTAAATTTGTTAAAGTGAGCTTTAATGATCGAATCCATATAGAATATAGAGTGCCGAAGCAGCGTATTGTAGCGCTGAATGTCGGGATATTTGTTAGCTCTTCATTGTTGGGAAAAGACAGCGATAGAAATAAATTGAGAGAGAGAGAGAGAGAAAGTGACGATCCACATTCTCCAAGATCGGATAAAATATCGCATACGGCAATAGATTGCCTATCCAATAAATTCTAAGCATGTATATGTATTTTGGTCTCCAATGTTTACTTTTAGAAAATATATTCCTCTGAAGGCTTTATTTAACCTTATAAGACACATAAAATAATATATAGAATATTCTCAAACGACATACAGTAATTGCTCACGTTTTTCAAAGCATTAAAAGGGATTTTACGAAGATTCTAATATGATAGAACAAAAAAAAGTTTTAATTTGCTTTCATCATGGAGTTAGTCGGGAGTAGTTGGTCATTACATTTTATCATCATCATCATTAATATTGAATGAGAATTACTTTCTTCTGGTTTACTGAGAGGTAAGCGTATGTTGTTTTTATTATTATGCTCTGCGATTATTATTATTTGTATGTACATAGTAAGAAGACGACTACTACTCCCTTTCCTTGGCCTGCTGGAGAAGAAAGAAAAAGAGAACTGCTTTCCACACTTAATAATAACAAACATTTATTACACACACTATTAAGTTCTGAGGAGGGGATTCTGTATTTGTGTACAAGACGAGGTCTAGCACACCTCATTCATCTATCTTCAAACTAAAGAAGGATATGATGGTTGTATGTATATTTCCTCAAGGAAGAATGGCAGTAATCCAATCAGGTTACTTGCTACTTATATCCCTAATGAATGTATATTATTAATTAGCTGGACAAGACTAAAGCGTTAAAGTAAGCACATGCAAGGAAAAAGTAAACAAAAAAAATGGCCAAATTTTTGTAATTTCCTTAACGTTAGATGTCGTTGTCCATGAAATTACGTCACAATCCTATTTAAAACCGGTTTAAAGGGATTAAATTTGATGATTTGAAATATATCAAATAACTACAAGATAAAAAACGTCTCCAAATATAAATAATAAAAGGACTTGTTATTATTTTCAAAGATCTCTAGCATAAAAGCGCCCCTTACGAACTTATGAAGAACTAATATTAAGTCCAATTTTTGGGGGAAAAAGGAAGAATTTTATGTTATGCAGCCGCTACTTTACTCTAACGCTTTAGACAAGACCAGCAATACAATAAGCCCATTCAATGTTTTTCACGAAAAAAGAACGAGAAAAGCTGATTATTTTTAAAAGAAATGCGAAAATTTGTGTACAAATACGCTAAAATTATATACAGGAAAGAGAGTAAAACTATTCAGGGCAGTTGCGAAAATATATAAAATGAAAATTTCAGTTGACATTTAATGAAGAATAAACAGTTTATAAGATATATTTATTACTCTTATTTAAAAACTTACGATGTCTTTTTAAAATCATTAGTTTTCATGTAATGCTTTGATCTATCTGGCACATATATAATAGTTAACCAGTCCATTTCTGCGTTGGCGCATCTAAATCCGGAGATGGAGAGAGCAGTATGAATCTTCTTTTTGTGTGACTGCATTTATTGACTTGATAATAATGACGATTATAGTGCCGAAAAAGGGCATTATTTTTTAAAAGGTGGTCCTTGTCGTGATTGCTACAAAGAAAAGAGAGTGAATAATTAAATACAGTTGACATAAGGAATATATATCAAGAGCTTTTTGTTCTTATTTTTGATTATTTATTGGCTTCCTTTCGTTTTATTTATCCGCTAGAGGCGTGATGTTGATGCAGCTAAGTAAATAAATATGTAGGAATTTTGGTATATGTCAATTATCCTTGTGACGTCTTAGTGACGTAGACTTAAACACTTGTTTCAATAACATTGCCAGTCTTATTTTTATTGCTCCGCGGAACTCTGCGCGCTCGATACATGCAACCTCGCCTCCTAGATTATCTATAGAACATTGAAGTAAACTCAATGTTTCTAATGCAGTTGCCTTATATATTGAAATATAATTATAGTTGTGAAATTATGTTTATTAAAAAGTAGTAGTGAATGCAATTATTTAAGTGGATGTGATGAATGAGATCGAAAAAAACCGGTATGACGTCATATTTTTTAAATCCCAATGCGACATCTGCTGGACAAAAAGAAAAAAGAGACTCAATGAAAATATTTCCCAGCTACCTGCCCCGATGCGCTACTTTAGTTTAAAGCTTTAGTATGAGCTAAGAATAACATCTTTAAGAACATGAACGGTATATTTGACTGGGCCTCTGCTTTGTCCATGTCATCCGTTGAATGGCCGTCTCTTAACTCACCTTTAATTATTATTTATTTGAAGCAATTGCTCATACTCCGAGAAGGTTCATTTTGTGTATTCATATCGAACAATTAATAGATCTTTAGATTTGACGTATAAAAAAGTAAAATGGAGTTATTAAATAGAAAGTTTGCAAAGCAATTATAAATTCAACGATTGAGAATGCTTTTATGAAGCCTCTTGCAAGCTCACGAATAGGCATTATTTTCTCATACATAATTATTTTGTATTGTTCAACTTATCGTCTAAAGGCAAGTTATATTTATCACTAAGGATGATGCACCAAGACGAGGTTTCATCATTCTCTGAGCTATCAGCAGAGTTGAAGAAAAAATCAAAAAAACTAGCCGCATGCTACATTTTTTTAATACATGCAACAAAGTCAGCGATATTGAAGAAAGCTAAGGAAATGCTTTTGTATATATTTACTCACTAACCTAAACAGTAATAATCTTTGTAATGTTATTGAAGAACCATAAGCCTTTTGCTTCTTATTGTTATGATAACAATAAATATTGTTAGTTATAGCGACAAAATATAAATGTGAAGACTCTTAAAATTACAATCAGTCAAATCCTAGGAAGAATTTTACTTTTCTGGGATCCTATGAACCCCTCTCCGTCTATATTTAGGATCCTCTACGTTAAGAATTCGTGTTCCACCTTGAAGTTTCCGGAGCTTTAAGAGCTATGCCCTGAACTCGAGTTCGGGGAGAATCAGGATCAATTACGGGCAGGAAGAAGGCGAACCTGAGTGGATGGATCCGGAAACTTTCTGTTTTTCTCTGGAGTTCCAGCACATATAAGTTCGTAGAGGCCGAGGGGCCTTTAGTCAAGGAAAGTTCGAGGAAATCTTTAAGGCTGAGCCTATCGACGATTTCCTTACCCATCGGATGAGGTTTGGACACTACTAGTGTGGCAATACGACACATCACTCGATTATTGTTGGCTTCATTACAATGCCACTCCACAGTCTTCTAATAGGGAAACTCAACCCTAGGGAAGTCATCAAGCCAGGCCCGGCAGCAGCCCAGGCTGTTGGAGGGGCCCTACAGTTGCTATGGGGGGCACAGTTGGCACATTCATAAGAAATCGGGCCCACGTCATTCGTTGGCGGGTCTGCATCAAGCTCGAGCGAGCAATGGAGTCGGAGATAGTGGGGAAGGATTCAGCTCTCTTATTGAAGTAAAGAGGATCCAAGGCAAAAAGATGATGAAACCCTGAAGAAGTAATGGAGCCATGTTATTTATGACAATATGAAGAGTTATTAATGGCACCATATAATTTAAATTGTTTTCCAATTAATGTCATAAAATAAAAAATAAACGAGTATTAAAGTTTTTGAATTTATTTTATTCTTAGATAACTTATAGATAAATTTTGTGACGGTACATGAAACTACATAAACATTTCACTAAGAATAAAAATAAAATGAAGATATATTTTCTTCAATATCGATTGAATGTTATTTCTTATGATAACCCTCTCGTGGTATGAATGATTTTTACGTAGACTGATGCAAGATGCTCAGTTTATACCCATATATGTCTTTTGGATTTATTATTCTCAGACTTGTATCCATAGGTTTTTATTGTTTTAAGACTTATATTTTTAGCAAAAAATAGTAAATTCAATTGAAGGTTGAATATTTCAAGTGACTCAATACTCCTTCTTGACATGATATTAATTATATCATGCGAAAGGATAATTATGCGATGTATATTTATGATAAACAGATCTTTAGATGAGTAAAGGCCCTAGATTAATATCAAATGAGACATAAATAGGTTAGAGGTTCAAACTGGCTTTTCTATTTTGAACTTAAATAGCCATGAGAAATAATATATGATATAACCACATTGCAAGTTTTTTTCCTTTTTCATTATTTCAATATACAAAATACTCCCCTTTTTACTTTTAAGTTTACGAATATAATTAATGTAAAATATGAAATGACTAAGAAAAATACTTTAACTAGTAATACAAAGAACGAAAGCCTTAATAAAAACATAATAAATACACAGTAAAATAGTGAGGCATATAATTACATGGAAGTCTTAAAGGATCAGGATCAATCTTAAGAACTTTGATTAATTTTATTTCTCAATAGATATTTTTATGTTAAATTGAGAAGTAATAAGTATTTGGATGGGGTGAACAGATGAATAAATTAATAAAATTAAGAACCAATAATGTCTCCCTATCCTATAATTTCTCAAAATAACGGATTATGATTTTAATATGGCAACGTTGTAATATTTTTATACATATTTTAAACTGTGATTGTTTTTTGAACATGTGAGTAACATTTCATAGAATTTCATTTGATATTTTTTGTGAATGTGTATATGATATTCATTTGACCCAATTTTAAATAAATATGGAGGCTAGACATCCAGCATACAATATTACTAACAAAATATTTCGAAATAATAAAATGAATGTCAGAGAAGCTTGTTAATTAACATGGGTTAATAGTATTATCCCAACTCGAAAATAAAACTAAGAGCAAAAAAATCAAAATTAATGAAAGAATGGACAATGTTTATTTATCAAAATCATAAGTTAGTCATTCAAACGAATTGATAGGCGTCTTCAATGTGAGCCTCCGTTAATTTTCTTCTGTTGTAAGATTTGAATTTTGGAAGGCAGAAAAGTGTAGCTTGAAGTCTCGACCAAAGAAAGCATATATAGCAAAGCCTTGATTGTCTTCACCATTATTGGAATGCTGTCTTTGATGATTGCTAGCTGAGGAATGATCTCTGCATCCTGGAAGAGTTTTTGCTTTATTTATTGCCACGTTATTGTCCTCCAATTCGCCAATGATTGTCAACCGAGTTCGTGGATGAAGCTGAGCGGATCTATTAGTTTGGGCATCTTGTATATCTGAAAGTAATAAGAATGTTAGTATTATCGACACTTGAAGATGGAAAATTTATCACAAGCAATGAAATAGTATGAATGATATAAAATCTCTACATCTATTGTTATGGAGTTCCATAAGGAGCCTACTTTCAAAAGCTACAATTTTTTTGATAAATATAAAAAAGAGATAGAAACTAGTCAAGTATCTATAAGTTCATTATGTATAGTTCCATGCAGGTTAATTTAGTATTAGTTCAAAGTCACTACGATCATTAAGGAGAGGTTCTGGAAAACAATTTACTCCAGCAAGAGACAAATTCGACTCATGTGGTATCATGTCCTCATCCAACCTCCAGGACTACATCTACACGAAACACAGAATCCTTTTAGAGGCCACAGTATCCATCCAGGCTTGACTCCGTCCCTGAGGAGGCATGACTTGGCCTACATTGCTACAACTCACTACAACAGACTATCAGGAGCGATCCTCAATTTTTGACGGACCTCTTGAGGGCAGCCAAGTGCTTGGGGTCCTCTTTCATCTGGTCACTTTTGGGTTGCGCTGAGACCTGCTGGAATCTTCCTCGCCTCTTTGATGATGGTCGAAACGGTGCTTGATGGGGACTCATGATCTCTTCTTACCTCGAGCCCCACGTTTCATTGAAAAATCTACCACAGTTGCGCATTGATCCCTCCTAGCAGATCTCTTCTTCTTTGCCTTCACTCATTTTTTCTGCGCCCTGGGCACATTGATAATTTGATAATTAGCTAGTGTGAACTTACATCTATATCGGACATGAACAATCTCTGAAACGTCTCCGGGGATCCCAAACTGCATGTGATAGATTGAAATATAATGAATTATACAAGTCTTCTTTTTTCCGTCCTGATTTTTTTATTTGATTTTTTTTTCCTCTTCCTAAAATGAAAAAATGAAAACAGATCAATGACAAGAAATTCAAGGGTAAAAACTGTGTCGCTCTTCCTTTCTTGCTTGCATTTATCACTATTTCATCAGAAATAATAGCAAAATAATATAATCAGTTGGTGTACATGTAAAAAAGCACGGCCAAAAGCAACATTTATTTACAGCTCGTTCAACAGCATCATTTGAAACCCATTGAAGCAAAAAATAGATGGAGGTTTGGTGTTTCCAATTGAATGTAGCCGTTTTTATCGCACTATTTCTCATTTGTTTTGGCCGAAAAGGATAAGAAATTATATTGTTAGGGCTATTTTATTGTTTTATACATCTCTGCTCATCAGGGAATACTATAGTACCTGGAAGTGGAACTCCTTCCTTTTTATGTATAAGTTTAACTACCTTCGTAAAAAAGAAGAGGAAAAGAGAGAGTTCTTTTTATTAGAAATTCCCTCTTTTTCCGTTTCTTTTTTTACGGAGGTAGTTAAATTTTGTCATAAAAAGGAGGGAGTTCCCCTTCCAGATTATAGCATCCCTGGCTTAAGGAGTTGCTTTATTAATTGTAATAAATATATTGAAGGATTCCTTCGAATGATTCCTCAATGTCATGTATCGAGGCCAGAAGAAAGATAAATGGTGTTCTTAAGAATGATGCTGTTATCTCTGAGTTAATTCTCATACAGTCAAAAGTAAAGTGAGGCCTTACTTAAGTTTGACAACTGTTTTTAAATAAATATTATTCACGTACATTTTGTTTGTGCCAATCAAGCTCTACCCTTATCAATGCTTATGGTGGTAATGCTATTGTACAACTCGTAGCAGGAAACCTAAAGTACTATTTGGGGAATCCTTTATAAAAACTATAAATTATAACATTCAGTTTTGTATGATACGTCTTCTGTCCTCCGCTACTTTTACAACAGATATCAATTGTGTCCTTACATTTAAAGAAAAAGTTGTAAGGTATGTGAGCATCAGTTATTACTTTTTCCTCTACAATTAAGTCGTCCTTGTAAAGTCACGACGGCCCGGATCCACTACATGACCACCGCGATATATATGAGGGCCGGATGTCTTCTTCGATGACCAAATTCTTCAATGATTTTTTAAACACAGTTGTAATTTTATTTGAAACAAGTATATGTGCTTTTAAACGTTTTTAGTATATTTTAGTATGTTATATTAGATTGTTTATTGTTGTTTGCTCACCGTTTGTATATAAATGAATATACCTCACCTTTAGGGTATATGGCCTAACGGGTTGCTGCATTAAATTGCAGTTTCCGTTACCCCATGAGAAGCTTAACCGCATATACTCCTGGGGGAAAATTGAAAAAAATATATATATGAGGGTCGTGATGTTCATATATAAATATTGAATTTAGAGAGATTTGACATCACCCGGCGTTGTAACCTACCGCCATTTTGCCTTGTTGTCGACCGTGCGTCTGAAAACATGTACGCGGCCGGACTTTTTTTGGGCCGCCATCTTGTTTTTTTCGAAATTTACCAGCTTTCAACTTCAAGTCTTCTGCCATTGAGTTCATATGGGACGTTTTGCCGAGAAAAAACGGGAGCCAAGCCGTCGTCGCGTAGTAAAAAGAACTGCAAGATGTCGAGGGGCGAAGTAGCGAGGGCTGACTGTATTAGGAAGAAGGAGTTTTCTTACATACATAAGATGCAAAGGTGTGAATAAGTATTGTAATATTAATGAGATTAATGAATATTATTAATGAATATTTCTTGATTTTAGTACCCCCACATTGTAAAAACGGGAGCCAAGCCGTCGTCACGTAGTAAAAGAACTGCGAGATGTCGAGGGGTGAAGTAGCGAGGGCCGACTGTATTTAATTCTATGCAGTAACGAGAGAAAAAATCATTTATATTTCATGAATCTTCATTTTCCCATGTTTCTCCATTGTAAAAATACAATTGTTGGGACTAACTCTTTTTGTTGTAGTAGAGAAAGGACAATAACATATACATTGGATTTAACTAAAAACGAGATACTTAACATTAAAATAAATATTGTTTTGCTTGGTTCATGAACAATAAGAACCAAAAAAATCCATCTTTTAGAAGAAGTATGCAATCTTCTGTGTTGTTTTTGGGTTTGACGTCAAGTGACGATGATGATGCAGCTGCTATTAATTGGAACGAAAAGCCTGCTGATGGAAATGAGAAATCGTTTTGTCTTCCTTTCTTTCAAGTAAGCAATGTTAAAGCGTTAAAGTAAAGTAGCGGGCATAACATAAAATTCTTCCTTTTTCCGAAAAGGAATGGCCAAAATTTAGTTCTTCTTTAGTCCGTAAGGGGCGCTTTGATGCTAGAGCTCTTTGAAAATAATAACAAAGTCCTTTTATTATTCTCGCACAATGATATAGTGATTTGATATATTTAAAATCATTAAACTTAATCCCTTTAACCGGTTTTAAATAGGATATTGACGTAATTTCATGAACTAGCGACATCTAACGTTAAAGAAAATAACCAAAATTTTGGCCATTTTTTTGTTTGTTTACTTTTTCCTTTCATGTGGTACTTTACTTAACGCTTTAAGCAATGTATGTTATCTCGTAGACGAGATAAAGTACTTCCCTTGAGGCAAAATAAAAACATATTTAACAACAAAAACAAGTCATGGGATTTTATTGGCACATTATATATATATATATATATATATATATATATATATATATATATTGGATCTTTATTGGAATTTATCTGTTTTATCTATTTCATGTATTTGCTTTGTATGTAGACTTGAAAACATGGTTGTTGTTTTTTATGAATATATAAAAGTAAAAAAAAATTAATAGGAAATAGATTAAATAAATGAAAATTGAGTTCAGCTCCTTCAAATTACTTGTGCAAACAAATTTGTTATGCTTTTTTATTGACTCAAAAAAATAAAGAAATATATCCAATCGGATGCAATTCGATCGAACCATATAGGCAAAAAAAAAAAAAAAAAAGCCACTCTAGATCAGACATGGGCAAACTAAGGCCCACGGGCCGTAAACAGCCCGTTATACAAATTAATCCGGCCCGCTGAGCTTGTTCAATAAATAAAATAATAATGCTTCATTAATCATTTATTACGTCTTGTACTTAAAATACCGCCTTTCACAATAGATGGCTCCTTATTTCTCTCTTGAATTTTCTCATTGCCATATGAGTCATTTAATAATAAATGAGCGGACTAAAGAAAAATAAAGTGGACAGTCAATGTACTGCTGTGGCCCTTTTTCAAATTTTATAGCCCATAGTGGCCCGCAAGTCACAAAGTTTGCCGATCCCTGCTCTTGATGAATTGAAATGGCTTAAACTCGGCATTCCCCCCCCCCCCCCATTTTTTTGTACCTCAGTACAACCAAAATCTGTATAATAAGGTCTGGGCAATACAAAACAAACATGTAATCCTAGCAGTATAACTATCAATGACGTCACTGGAGAACGAAAATATATATTTATATAATTATATATATATATTTATATGTATATAATTTATTTATACACACACACACACACATATATATATATATAATATATATATATATATATATATATATATATATATATATATATATATATTATAGAGATTGATTTATATATATATAGATATATATATAATCGTTCTCCAGTGACGTCATTGAGTAGTCACACTGCTATATGTTTGTTTTATATTGCCCAGACCTTATTATACAGACCTTGAGTACAACATGACTTTATTTTATCTTTTACGTGTATATAACACAATATCACATGAAATAACTCAATAAGAAGAACATAAAAAAGACAAATGATTGATCTCTTGGGAGGGGGGGGGGGGGGGGTATCTGAACGTAGGATAAAAGTTTACACTATGATTAAAATTACTAATTAACGAGGCGTTTAAAAAACTTAATCTAAATTTGTTATAATTTTTTTAGGAATAATCGTTTGGGTACTTCTGAATTTGTAAAGAATAATGAAAACCTTAGTTAAAAGTTAATAAATAAAAGATAATTTATTTTCTCTTTAAAAAGACCTAAATAAATAGAGGAGAAATGATTTTTTGTGAAGACAATATTAAAATCAATATAAACCTTTAACGCGACTTTTTCCTCGACATCTCTGATCGCTTCACACTCGGCAAAAAATGAATTGCTGTCTCTTTGTATTTCTTTCAGAAGAAACAACTCCCATAATTCACCAGTTTACCGTGGGTATAACTTGTGGTTAAAGTATTTGTTATTATCCTGTACCGAAACCAATATAAGGAAGGATCAAACAAAGGGGTTTCTATTGCTTTAATTATTTACCCGATGGGGGCGGTTTCGCCAACTCTATCCCTATGTTTCTCATCTTTTTAAACATATCACCAATCTAACGATTGACGTCTTACTTACCAATTAATGTGGCCATTCAACTCATGGATTCAAACTATATGTAATTGAAATGT
The DNA here is from genome assembly GCA_013387185.1 of Caligus rogercresseyi. Lineage (NCBI taxonomy): Eukaryota > Metazoa > Arthropoda > Copepoda > Siphonostomatoida > Caligidae > Caligus > Caligus rogercresseyi. The sequence goes on from CP045893.1 coordinate 1,348,780, forward strand.
GCATCAAAGTGTATTTTACGAAGTACGCATCCATCCAAATTATTCATTGAGGGTAACAATTGTTTTGTATGCTTCATTTCCAACATCAATTTTGAAGCTCCTGACAAGTACAAATTGCCCTTCACTAATGAGAGTGCTCATAAACTAATTCATGATAGTTGCCTAATTACTCAGACAATATATTGTGCATAGATGCACAAATATGTCACTTGTCAATGAGATCGGCAAGGAATACATATGGAACTTTAGGATAACGCAATTAATAGGTACATCCTATCAGCTTTGAACACCAAAATAGTATTTTATTACCTTTATAACATAAATAGTAATTTAAAGAACAAAAACAATATAAGTTGAAGGTCACATTGGAATCGGCTTCCATGAATTCTGGAAGTACATTTAGAAGAAGTTCATCCACAAGTCTACTAGCACTATTTCATTAACTAAAATGCTTTGATCTACCACCGGTTCGATATTCGGTATATACCTTCTACCGATCGGTATTCGGTAGATTTTATTATATATCTACAGTATCGATCGATATTCGGTACGGTAGATTAGAAAGAGACAGAAATTTATTTATGTATCTGCTTTTACTTCTTCATATGCATTTCATATCGGACAGTTTATAACAAAGGACAATTAAATCCATCATTTGTTATAATTTATTAAAGATTATTTGAAATTAATACATACTAATCGTATATAAGTTATATATGTACTTGGATTTTGTAGGAAAAGGAAGGCTATAGATTTTTTTTTATTGTCTCTTATTGTCCGATATTAAATGCACTTTCAGGTACTTTAGTATTCAATGCATAACATAAGCTTATATTGAATATCTATTTATGTATCTACTCTATAGTACTATAAGTTATAGTTGTTTATTTATTTGGGAAGTTCAAGTTCTTCACACAAGGGAGCGCTTGGGCAAAGCGACAGTTGAACGATGTTTCTCTGCTATTGAAGGGAATAAGATCTCTATATATTTATGTCTCTATGTGAATGCTACAAAAGTCATACTTTCAAATATACCGTACCGATTGACAATCGGTACGGTATTCTGTAGTTTCTACCGAATATCGATATTTGAAATCTACCGTCAGTAGTATCGAATACCGATTTACATTCGGTAGTCGCAGCTCTGGAGCTTTTACTTCCATGGCATGTAGATTATTTTTGAAATCGTTGATCGACGCATTTCAGAGTAAAAACATTTCTACTGGATTCGAAAGGTACAGCAAATCGCTCTCTCTTCATGGCCATCAATCCATGACGTCATTGGCGAATCCTTTGAAGTGACTCCTCCATTTTCACCTATTAATTTTAAAAGGAGTTTGCCAAGTCTTAAGGAAAAGATATATTTTCATCAAATCTGCTGATATATTGGATCATTATTCTGATTATCAGATGTAGAAAAAGAAAACAATGTTACGAAATAAAAATTATTGTTTCAATTTGCAAGAATTACCTTTTTATTAACATTACCAATAAATATTATATATGTATGATTAGATAACAAGATTTGCTTTCTTTTCCCATTATGTCCGGTAGCCATAATAATGATCCATTTATCGCCATATATGGTAAACAAAATAAACTTTTTATTCATTCTATTTACCGAGGCCCAGTAGAGGATAAGTATTTTTGAAGTTCTTCTCGATTCTGAATTGATATTCCCACATCAACACGACGAATGAAGTAATACTTAATGTCATTATGTAAACTTTTTTATTATTATTCTCTATCCTTTTAACCATCATGTTTCAAAAATAATACCTTTTTCCAATCCCTTTATGTCAATCCCATATTTCTAATAAATAGGTGAGGTCCATATAATAAATGAAAAAGTATATAACGTCAAGACTCTCTCGGGTTTGGGGTGCCGCTCAGCGTATTTTATGGAAATTAAAACCAATTTACGACACCAATACAACTGTTGACGTCATTAGACAGAACGCCAACAAGAGTTTTTACTTTAAAAATCTACCACGACCAGAGAGTTTGGAGGAAGAAGCCATCAAATCTAGAATCCTTACCATTCATGACCTCCAAAAGAAAATATATTTTCGGATGGACGATTTAAGTATCCTTTGACAAGGACATCTCAACAACAAATTCTTTGTACACCTTGGCATTTGAAAATGTCTCATCCACCTCATAAAGGAGAGGTGGACAAAATTTGCAAAAAATATTTGAATCTCCTTGGCCTCCCCTCAAAATGGAACAATCGGATTCTTGAATCATTACTTGGCATTCATGATGGAAGGAAATTCACTTCGCAATTGATGATTTCGGCCGATCTTTTGTTTTTTACAAGACCATGTAAAGATTGTGGGTGTTTATTCAACTCGACACTTCATGTATTTGTGGAGTGTCGTGTGGTGAAAATTCTCAAAGATTTTATTCTTTTAAACTCACCTAATCTCCGTTGTGAATCTTCAAATGCTTGGAAAGGCATTGTTCTCTTCGGCCTCGGAAAGAACAACAAATCACCGGAGTCTAAGGCACTGACCTTTAGTATTTTAAACTCATAGGCCATGATATGTCAAAAGCTGTCCTTCAACGAACCCCTGCATCCCTTCGAGCTGAGAACATATTTTTGTCGGCAGCAGCAAGATATGCAGCTTTATCTTTGAAAAACCCCTCGCTGGAAGAAAGAGCAACGTGGACGCCTGCCGGAAAATCATTAAATACTTCTCAAGTCTCTCCCTCCAACATCAAAACTGATAAAAATTATGCTAATATTATTATAAAAAATTACTGTACCTATGAGGCATATACTCAGTTAAACAACTATATAATTTAATATAGACACACAAACAAATAACATGACGTTATAAACACGGCGATAACGATTGATGATGATCTTCTTCAACGATTCAATTGATTTGAGAAGGTATAGAAACAGATATTCTTTTCAATATTTTAAACCATGGTCTATACCATTCCTTGGCTCATATTTTTAGTAGGTAAATTATGCAATGCAATGGAAGCATTTTGGAACACAAACCTCCAGCAAGGTTGAACTAATGGCTAAATAGGCCTCATATAATTGAGTAAATTGATTGGGTTTTAAAATAAATGAGCCCTTTTGGTGAATTATTATATAATATATTATATGGAGTATGTTCTTAATACTTAAAAAATGTTTAGCAAGACCTAAATTGAGTACATTGTTTGGATTTATTGAATCAAATTATTAATCTCTTTTGATGAATTTTTATGCAATACAATCTGAAGGATTAATTACTATGATTTAATAGACTGTGGATTCAAGAGCGTCATGGCCATTCTACAGTCATGAAGACCCGTGAGGAAGGTAGATGTCCAACGGTAAGCCTCTGGGTCCCCCGCCCTCCAACACGCCTCGTCCAGGCTCACTGGGCCCCCCTCCCAATTCCTCCCCAACTACAATCGTTACGATCAGGAGCGCTTCCGTGGGAAGGAGGACACCCACGGCTTCAACATCGAGACCACGGGTACTTTTTCCGGCATGAAGCTCAAGAGTGTGACGGAGGGCAGTGCCGCAAGTCGGTCACACCCCTACAATTGCAAAGACTAGCTCAGATGCGCAACTTGCCATTAACGATCTCGCACGTATCTTGCTGGGAGTTCAAAGAGCAGATCGGTTGCGTGTGGTTGACCTTCTCGACAGGTCACATCTTCCATCTGTAAATGAGATCTTAGTGAAGCAGGCTGCCATATCCGCTTGGAAGGCTATGAATGTGGACAGTTGTCCCTTGGAGAGGATTCTTTAGGGCTTCGATGAGCGCACCCGTAGTGCTACAATATGCCTCAAGAAACCCGTTTCTACCAACTGTGTCGCTGCTGTTAACCTTTCAAAGGCCTGGAGCTTGTCACAGCCATTAAGAGAGGCATGCACCTTATCAAGTGCTCGGAGGGTAGCAAAGACAATGGCAGAGTTGTCTAGATCCTTATAGCTCCTTAAGTTTAATATATTTATGAAAATGGAAAAAATATTTACTTGTATATATTTTTTTATTTTTATTTTTCTTTATTTAATATTTTTTATTATATGTATAATTATTTGTTTGTATATAAAGATACATGTTTTTTATATTAGTAGCCTTGAAGGCTAGGGCTATAGTAGCTCTGTAATAAATCATACAACAACAATATAGCCTTCTGAAATTTATGTTTTATTTTTAACTTTTGTTTAGAGTTTTAAAATATTTAATAGTTCTGTAATTGATTGTAAAAGGATTTAAAAGATGATTTGTTTTGTTTTTTTATTTATATAATATTTTATTGTTTGTGTTCCTCCCCAGAGCAAAAACTTTAAACTATAATGTTTATTTATGTTTTTATAACGCATTTGCTTTGGGTTTTATGTAAATGTCTCATTTTTTATTATTTTATAATAAACAAACTGGTTAATTTAAAAAAAAGTAAGTAACGCTAATAGTATCACAAAAAAATAAAGTCTTTGGATATTGATGTTTATTCTTTATCATAGCGAGCTTATCATTAATTTTTTGCAGCTGAATTTGTGGCTCATAACTGACGTCGTTATGTACAGATAAGGCTAAAACTAATATAAAATCCGAGGTAAATGTTGCCATCCACATCTACGCTGATGACATATAATGTCGAGGCCGAGGGGCGATGACAATTATCCCATAGTTATACAAGAATACTCAAAGAGGACTGGACTCTGTCTAAACGCCGACAAGACACTGAAAAT
>CP045893.1:1353587-1371189 GCA_013387185.1 Caligus rogercresseyi
CATTGAATACTAGAGTACCTGAAAGTGCATTTAATATCGGACAATAAGAGACAGTAATGAAAAATATCTTTAGCCTTCCATTTCCTACAAAATCCAAGTACATATATAATTTAAATAAGATTAGTATGTATTGAATTTCAAATGATCTCTAATAATTATAACAAATTATGTCCTTCCTTGTCTTTGGTATAAATTGTCCGAAATATTAATGCATATGAAGAAGTCACAGAGCAGATACATAAATAAATGTATCTCTCTTTCTAATCTACCGTACGGATATCGATCGATACTGTAGATATATAATAAAATCTACCGAATACCGATATCGGTCAGTAGAAGGTATATACCGAACCGGTGGTACTTTTTCTACCTATCCCCTCTGATATATGTATATATATTATATTTATATACATATACTAGGATATATATATAAGCATTGGAATAATATATAATATTCATTAAGCACTATTACAAAAGTGATACAAAAATAAAGTAGTATCTATGAGCCTAAGAAGTTGTCGAGCCAAGAATTAGATCCTTGAGCCTTGGAAAGTCAGAAATCCCTCTCATTTATCAACAGCACGAAGCTAAGAAATGGATATAAAGATATGAAATGGTAAAGTCCATTGAGAGTTAATATCTCAAATATGTTTGAAGTGCATCATGGAAAACTGTATAACGTAACATAACTATAAACCAATGAATTATAATTAAAAATTATGATAATAATGAGGATATGTTGAAACTTATATCATGTTAAAATATTTTTATTTATTTTTGTCGCCAAGTAGAGCTCTTTACATTAAAAACATTTAATAATGAACACAACAATCAATTGAATAAAATAAAGAGTGAGACTTCGTAAATAGGAAAGTACAGATCAAATGCAGAGACATGAGAGATTGTGATTTATTAAGAGGGGGGAGGGGGATGGAGGAGGTGGGTAATACTTTGGTTGTCCTTTTGAGAAAGGAATACAGAGATGGTGGAAGAGGCATCACAAAATAATAATAATATGAACGTAATAAAATATTAGAAATATCAACAAACAGGATGTATCCTTGAGATTACAATAATACTTTCTCCACCATGATACGATCAAATCCGAGGGAATGGGATAACGAAACTTCTCAAAAATGGCGTCTAGTATAGCTCCATCATCCACTAAAATAAAATTTACAAATAAATTATTTTTTGTTAATACCTTGTTCAAACTGATATATATATATATATATATCGGAAGGGTTACATTGTGCCAATTAATCGGCCATCAGATTTTTTTACTTGATCCAAACGATCAGTATTATAACCGCCTATAAAACTCAACTATGGCTTGACTCCATACTCAGTAATTAGTAGACTTTTATCAGCATATTTCAAGGGCTATTTTACAACATGTATTTTGTTTCAAGTGACTAGAGCTATGATGATAACAAAGTTTAACCTATGTGGAAATTGTGCCTTGAATGGATTAAAATGTTACGGCCTTGTAGTTAGGTTTCCTTACATTTTAACTGAATGATCTTTTGAATGATTCAGACATTTGGAAGTTGATTGGAACACTATCTTAAGTTTTGATTCAATGTTTTAATGCAATTTGTCATGTGCATTTGTCATTGGAACGCGAATATATTAAATATCAAGCTTACACAAATCAAGTTGTTTTCCAAATTAGCGACCCTTTGACATTGACACATTTTGCATGATTTTAGGCTAATTTTGACAAATTAACAAGTATTTTTATATCTCATGTGACTTGATTATATAATATTTTTATATGAATAAATTGTCTTGATTTGAGTAAAGCGTTAAAGTAAAGTAGCACATGCAAGGAAAAAGTAAATTTAAAAAATTGGCCAAAATTTTGGTTATTTTCTTTAACGTTAGATGTCGCTAGTCCATGAAATTACGTCACAATCCTATTTAAAACCGGTTGAAAAGGATTAATTTTTATGATTTGAAATATATCAAGATAAAAAACGTCTCCAAATATAAATAATAAAAGGACTATTATTTTCAAAGAGCTCTAGCATCAAAGCAGCGCCCCTTACGGACTAAAGAAGAACTAAAATTTTGGCCAATTCCTTTTGGGAAAAGGAAGAATTTTATGTTATGCAGCCGCTACTTTACTTAAACGCTTTAGATTTGAGCAGAAAGACCATGAATGGGGGGCTACTACGTACCGTACAACACGGGGAATACCGTTCCTTTGATTCCTAGGATGGGACAATTCAAATTATTTCCGTTGAGGTAGAAATTGAACTCCACGTGATCATAGGTAAATCCCTAAACAAAAACAACAAAGTATTAGACAACATGTATGTAAAAAAGATAAATTTAAAGACGCACAAGAATGTCTCCTTCCTGTACGGGTGTTCTAGGGTATACTCCACTTCATTTTTGGACTTGATATGGTTGTCAGAGTCGATCACCCAGCTATTTTGATCGTTGCCTAGACTTTTGTTCAGATCACAAGAGGGAGTGCACACCTGAAAAATAAAGTCACAAATATTATTATTATTAAACATTTAAAGCAAAAGTTAAGCGTTTAAAAAATAAATTAATTTCTTGTGAAAATGAGTTAATATTCCAATATATATAAATCCCAAACATTATGATACTTTGGGGGCGATACAAATAAACTGATCGAAAGGCTTGCTCTGACTAATTGGATGGCTCACAAACCTACTATCATGTTGTATTTAAAGAAATGTTATTTCACTTATATCTAGCATATATAATATATATATATATATCGTATCATTGAATACAGCCTACGAATATGACTAATAAATCATGTGTTCAAAAACTAGTAGGTTTTATAAGGTTTGAGGGACTGTTTTGTTGAAAAATTTGGCTATTATCCAACGACAATGAGTGAGTTTATTTATTTTACATTTAAAATACCCTTTAGCTTATTATTTTTTTGGAGGATTTTTTAATAAGATCGAAAAGCGAATGATTTTTATATAAAAATAAATTCCTTACTCTCCAAGTTGATATACAATGTCATATATTGTCATACCTGCGTAGTGTATGTAAAGTGAGTCGGAATGATTGAGCAGTTATTTCATGAAATTGGATAATGAAAATATGTATGATTTTTATTTCATAAAAAAGATGGATTTTTAGGAGGACTTTTTCCTACCCCGCAGCTCCATTGTCCGGACTGTTGGACTTGCACCTCCCAGTAGGCTTTGCTCTGTGATATGGGAGTGGATGCTCGAACGGAGCCGGTGCCACAGAGGCGAGATCCATTTTTCACGACCACGGCTTCTTGACCTATGATGGTTGAAAGGAAAGTTAATTTGAAACATTTTACTTTATTCTGTATCGTTATATCCAATTATGTTATCATTTCAATTTGTTTTTTTTTTACTAAAAGATATACCTTTATGTAATGTATACACCACCAAACATATGAAACAACTCAACAAACACGTTTAAAAAATATGTAAAACCAATTAAATAAAAATAAAAATTGTAAATTAGTATTTTATAATAAAACTTCTAAATTTATTCTTTGCCTTGATACTATAGATGCAGACCGGCAGTAATAACTGTATAATGCAGTATTTCATATTGTAAGATTTCATTGCTTTATATATATATGAAGTTAATCACTTCAAATCGTTTATCTAAAAACATCAATAGTACATTAATGATTACATATAAATAATTATGAAGAGTTTAAACTACTTTTATCTAAAATAATACTTGTCTGAGTAATAATGCTTATTAATTTAAGCGTATTGCATTCTTCTGATTGTAATATACAAGCTTTCCGTACAAAGAAGATGACCCTATCCATACATTTAAGTAAGGAATAACGTATTTATAATGTGTATGTTATTGAAACAACATGAATGTTTTGCTTATTTGGAAGCAAATCTCCTCCAATGACTATATAAAGATCAAGCTTCCCGAAAAAGGCCGTTCTTTCAATTATTAGATTGATGATGACTGCTCACTCTCGCATTGCACACGAAAACGTACAACCAACATTAAAGTAAATAACTCGACCACACATAGGTGTTTTAAACATCACGAGATTTTTTATATAAAAATCCAAAGGAAACATTTAAATGAATACAAAAAGCAGAAAAAAGGTTTTTAAATATGTATATATAATAGGCCTTTAAATACATAAATAAACTTAAAACTAATAAGGGGGCGTTGTTGGAACTCCTAGTTATTAAATTGCTATCTTATATAGACTATTCTCAAACATAGTATGTTTTATATTTAGTCCACGGGGATTTTTAGCAGATTAATAGTAATAAAATTATTCTTATAAGCAACTGTATTAGATCATAATATTCTTTTACACAAGAATTTAGGTGGGCTTTAATATAAGACAAATATCTCAGTCATTTTAAAGTCCAAAAAACAGTGAATTTAGTCAACCAGAGGGAGGTAAACCGTTCAATCTTGTGACAGGATACTCATACAAACTACATAGTTTTAACATATTTATTTTTTTTACGTGCATTTTAATGGTCAATTTAGGTTGCAAGTCAATTTAAAGTCCAATCTTGAGAGTGCCACAAATTTGATTGATGACGTCATCACTCTAGGAACGGTATTTAGGCTCACAAGTTACAAATCACGTGATACTATGACGTCAGTACTAAGTAATTTACCCATGGTTGTGGTGTCAAGAATAACATCTGGAATGGGTTGATATCCTGCTGCAGGGGGATGGGATGACTTCGCAGACTGAGCCACGTTCCCCATGTTCCAGTCTCCTCCATTGAAGCAATCCACGATGGATGAGAAACATGAGCTCATAAAAGACATACTACTTATGAATAATATACCTCCTCCGATCCGCAGAGATCTTATTTCCTTTCACCTCAAAATATGTATAATATAAATGTTATTATTTATGTTGTGTTGGTGATAGAGCCATTGACGACTATAGTATATGGAACCCGCAGCTGATTTCTCGTTTGCAAAAATGAGGCCATTAAAGGATTTTTTTTTAAATCAACATTAAGTTTTTTTCTTCTTAACAACAGACATTTTTTTTTCGGTTAAAAACATTTTATTCCGTTAACTGCAAAATTTTATACAGTGTAAAATAAAATAAACAAAATTATATACAGAATCAGAGTAAAACTATTTTAGGGCAGTTGCGAAAATACATAAATGAACATTGTAGTTCATATTTACTGCCCTGAAGAATAACCTTATATAAAAGACAAATCATTTATTGGATTGGTTTAAAAAAGCACGATGTCTTCTTAAAATCCTTTTGATAGTGCGTATGTAGAGCTTCGATCTTTCAGGCACATATTTAATTATATCGCCAGCCCATTTCCACGTTGGCGCTCCTAAATCCGGGATTTTGATGGAGAGAGCAGCTCAGAGACATTTTTAGGACCTTGAGTTAACATACATAACTAATTTTTATGACTAATGATTGAATAATATTACATCATTAAAATTAATTATATTATAAGGGGTACCAAAAAAGTATACCTTTTTATATTGAACAAGACAGTGAATAAAACGTAGACAATCCTTGATTTACATTATTTCCACATCTTTAGTAGTGCATTCCGTTGCAATATGCATTGTTTGGGAATAGACATGATTACTTTGGAGTTAATTATAGGTAGAAAAGAGATTAAATACATACTTTATTATATTAAATCGAGGCTTCTCTATGTAGCAAACTCAGTTTGTTATATATAATAATAATGCCAAAAGTGTTATTCACTATTTTTTATCCAAAAAGTATATAGTCTTACATTAAGTTGGAAGCTAACATATTATGTATACAGTAGCACGTAATTGACATGGAAATAGTTCATTCCATGTGATTTTTAAAAGTTGGAGATCAGTAGAGCTGACAGATTAAATTGGACAACAAATGTTCATAAGTTTTTTTTTTTGCTTCCGAAGGCATTTTGAGAGACTATCTCACAGGTCTATTCATCAGCAAAAGAACAAGAGAACTGAATACAAACCTGAGACTAGTAGCTTATATATTATGATTTCATTTGTGACCATTTGACTGTTGCTTTGATCTTCGCCAATGCAATGACAGCATATGCAGGACTTTCATCATGCTTTATAGGTCCCAAATAACGAAGTTATGAGATTGTATCAGCTTTCATGGCACTGTGTTGTATATCAAACCAAGTTTAAATACGGCATGCCATAAAGAAGTATCCAATTATTAGGAGGGTGCATATCTTAAAAATGAAAACCAATAAACTGCTTTAAACTTCCATGCTCTATGACCTTGATTTATTACAAATCAGCTCAATTGGTTCCGGACGAGTTATGGTTGTTATCCAGTGCTAAACTAATAAGGCTGGGATTCTTAGTCATTTAACAAGATCATTTAGTTATTCTACTTATGCCAACTATTTAGGGCTTAACTAATTTTAATATTTTTGTTTGGTTTGATTGTCTAATATCAGTTAATGACGGTACATAATATACACATTTCATACGATCGATGACATTGAATACATTTAATGTTGTAAAGCGAAAGAGTGATCAATAACATATATTAAATATTATGTTAAATGATAGGCTTAAAATTTGAATGCTACAAGTATGTAACAAGTAAGTGCCAAGGCTGACATTTATAAGGTTATTAAGTACAGGCCTAAGTTTAATTGACTAAATATTCATATATACTAAGGTCTCTTGAGGGATAAGCTCGGGGGTCCTTGATGGGGAGTCTGAACAGTTTTCTAGGAATGGATTTTCGTCTGACTGCAAACCATGAAATTTAACACTGAAAATGATGACTCAGATAACAAATTTGTAGAGCCTCATGGGTTTTACATGATAAGGACTCGGTAATCATTTTCTTATAATACATTTTTCGTGTTTGGAACCCTTTATGACAATCACATTTTATTTTTATAACAACATTATTTGTCTAACTCTACCCCTTTTAGGTCTAAATGAGATACAAGTGTTGCATATATTAACTTCCTTTAAATAAATGCCCATATAATATACACAATTATGTTGTTATGATCATGATTTATATCAAAAACTATCAAAATAAAAGTACATTAAGTATATGAATCTTAGTGAAAGAAGGATATGGCTCTAATACTAGAGACTTAGATGATGTTTCCTGAAGTATTGGGGTTGCTTCTTCAAGAGCCAATGGGAATCCACTAGAGATAAATCCCTTATGTATGACTTTTGAGTCGCTATGAGCTCCGTAAATATAACTAATTCCGGTTTTGATTGAAATAACACAGATGAAGGATGAATCTTGACCGTTTGTCGACTATCCAGCTGGAAACGAAGGAAAATGTTTTAAAATATATATATTTGGCTATAATGAAGAAGTGTAATTACCGTTAAGTAGTGTCCTTCCATGGTAAGTTTGGCAACGTTCATGAAGAAACCTTCTGCGAGAGCCTCTCGAACTAGTTCCGTTCGATTGGCCGCGGACTGTACATTAATGCCCTCTTTGCGACACAACTCAATGAGCTGATTCCGGATTTGAACGGCAAAGTTAAGGTTCCTCAGGTTGAGATGATGGCTCTTACAAAACTCTTTCTTATTGTCACTGGCCTTGAAGCCTCGATAAATATTGAGGAGGGAAATGTGATCTCCTTCGGAAGAGAAAAACTTTTGACGGGACTGAAGGCACTCTTCTCGGTGGGACGGAGGGCTAAGGACGATGTTGTCGCTGGAGAGGAGTGCAAGGATAGTGAGGACCTCCTCTGAGCACCCCAGTGCATTGGATGCAAGAATAGCCTTGGAAAACTTGGGATCCAGAGGGAACTTTGAGAAGGTTTGGCCTTCCGGGGTAAGTTCTTGGGATTCCTCGGACTTGAAAGCACCCAGGAGATGAAGATTCCGAATGCCTCCTTCCATGGCATTCTGAGGCGGCCTTTGGAGGAACTCAAACTTACGAAGATCCTTGACCCCACTGGCGACAAGTTGAAGTAGGACATTGCTTATGTTAATACGTAGGATCTCGGGCACTGTTTCCTCGTCAAGGAGGTTGAACTCATTCTTGGTGAGGATCCTGTAGCAGTGGCCCTCGCTTTGTCGCCCCGCTCGTCCCATGCGTTGAAAGGCTTGGGCCTTGGATATCCGCACGACCTTGAGCATGTCTAGACCCGTGCTCGCCATATGGACCTTGGCCTTGACGCGACAAGAGTCGATGACGTAGCGTATACCCGGTATCGTGAGGGAGGTCTCTGCGATGTTGGTGGACAGGATTATTTTACGTGAGCCGGGAGGGGATTCGATGAAGACCCTTTGTTGAGCAGGAGAGGCCTGAGCAGCATAAAGAGGCAAAACGAATATTTTAACGGCCATGTCTTTGCCTAGAGTCCGGATGGAGTGGGCAAGGCTCTCGATTTCCTCCTGGCCTGTGAGGAACACGAGGAAGTCATGCTGGGGCGGGGCATTCTCATGGAGTTGAAAGACCGTGCTCAGCGTAGAAGTGAGCCAGTCGCTTTGAGGGCTTGCGGCGTGGCACACGTTCACAGGGAACTGCCGCCCTGTCACAAAGAGAATGGGAGCTCCACCGAAGTAATGCGAAAACTTTTGAGCGTTCATTGTGGCAGACATGACGATTACTTTGAGGGGACTTTTGGCTTTTCGTTGGGATTGAGCAGTCTTAACGATTCCGAGAAGGATGTCTGTGTTAATGGTACGCTCGTGGGCTTCGTCCAGAATGATCCAGGAATATTTGGACAAATTAGGATCTAAAATAGGTGTATAATTAATATGTAATCCGGGGAGAGGTATAGGGGGTGAGTAAGGAATGGGTTTTATATCGCAAGTTGCTTCATAATAATCATTTTTATCTTGTTGTTTTGATGCTTAAAGGTCTCATAAGGACTTGCTTTATATATGTCATACAAAAATGGCACATAAATTAATTATTACATGAACTTTCTTCTATAAAAAGATTTAAAAAAAACAAATAATAGTAGCTGATTTATGATGTATTTTATGAATTATATAAATTAAGATTATTCAAATTGTATTTTATGATTCCATTCACAATTTCGGATGTTCTAATTGTATTTTTATAATAATTTGGTTGCCTATTGTAAGTAGACATTTGAGTTCTTCAAAACATATTTTTTCATTTCCGATATTTGAAAAACCATTTTCTTTTTTTCTATAATTATTTTACATTGACTCGATATTAACAGAGATAAAACATGATATGAATAAACAGTTTAGCAATGCTTGGGTTTCTTATTTATTGTAAAACAATTTCATCAATATTTAATAGTTTGGTTATTATACGTACTTAATTTATTCGTAGATATATTTTTTAAACCAACCAATAGATCTAGGATAAGTAATTATTTATTGAGGATAACATTTTACTTACGATAAACTTATTTCTGATTTACAATAGAAAATTATAAATACAATAACATAAGAGACTGTTTTAAATAAAATATAAAGGTCTTATTGAGGTGATAGTTTCTTTTTAAATATATTGTCATTTGCAATCGCATATCATATAAACAGCAAAAGGTTATATACATAAAAGAGATTAGTTTTTACTGAGCATTCTCCTTACTAAATGAGACTTTGTTAATCCTTATTCATTTATATCATCATAGATAGACTGCTATACACGTCAACACTAATTTCAATAATAAATACAAAGAAGCCATCGTGCATTTTTAAAGAAGACATCGAAGCTCTACATAAGCACTATCAAAAGAATTTTTAGAAGAGATCGTGCATTTTTAAACCAATCCAATAATGATATGTACTTTTATATAAGGTTATTCTTCAGGGCAGTAAATATGAACTACAATGTTCATTTATGTATTTTCGCAACTACCCTGAATAGTTTTACTCTGTTTCTGTATATAATTTTATTTTACACTGTATATAATTTCACAGTTTACCGAATAATGCATCTATTCCTTGCTCATCTCAGATCTATTCCCCTTACCTATCATGGCCTCTCGCAGAAGCATTCCATCCGTTTGGAAGAGAACCTTGGTCACGGAGTGTGTCTGAGCCACTTCCTCGAATCGGACTTTGTAGCCAACGAGGCTCCCAAGACTCACATCCATTTCCTGAGCCACCCTTCGGGCCACGGATATGGCGGCAACCCTTCGAGGCTGCGTTACGCCAATCATTCCAGTGGAATCCAATCGGGCCTCATGAAGAAATTGTGGAATTTGCGTCGTTTTACCCGATCCGGTTTCTCCCAGGAGAATCACTGTGTCTGCTCTGAAAACATGAAATCATACTCCATGCCATAGAAAATAAATAAATATACCTTCGTGACTCACCGACAAGCCTCCTCCAAGAACTTTGTCTTGGCCCCGAATATTGGTAGGATCGCCTTTGCTTAAGTATGGGGTCGGAATCCTTTGTGAGCTTCATTCTCTTCTTACCACCGCACCCGTTTGCCCAAGGAGCCTTGTTATTGTCCTTCTTCCAATCCGGAAGGATCGCTTTTTGAGAGGCGAAGATTGCTATTGTAAGAGTTCATCCTCGTGGCGTGTCATGTTTTGAAAATAATCATCATACAGGCTACTTTATTTCAGTGTTATTGTTCTCTTTTTATGATCCATGATTTTAATTCTCGGACTTATGAATGTTTCCAAAACACGCACCTCCCATTCTTTAATTACTTTTTTCATAAGTTTCAAACGATGTGTACATAAAAAGTATATTATTTTTAATTAATTATTATTTCAAATACTTTTAAATGAAAATAATTACCAGTATTATCAATTGGCTTAATACTATATTTACAAATACAAGGATATTAAATGTACATTCCCTCTTTTTATTTGCTGTCTTTGTTTTATATGAACTGAAAAATGTCTGACTAGCTTTTGAGAAACATTCGCCTACAAAATATCTTAAAATCTACCTCTACTGTGGCCGTAGTTACATGTCAGAAAAGAAGATACATAAGTAATAAAAACACAATTTAAAAAGTTAAAATTTTAAGATATATGGCATATGAAATACTATCATTGCAAAATACATTTGCTTTAATTTTTAATAAAATATCATATACAAAACATTTTTCCTTAATTATTGACTTTTTCATATATTAAAGCACGTTATTATACATCATTATAGAGAAAAGTAATATTTTTTAAATGAAAAATCATTTATTATTCATCATATGACATATCAAAACTACGTAATCACATAAATTCTTCAACGGTATTGATAACAATTGGCTAAATTAACGAGGAGGGGTGTTTTAGTGGATCGAAACTTATATAAAACTCTTTGTATCTTTGAAACAATCGGATATAGTATATCTTTACTCGGGCTTGTGTACATAGATACAACAAAGTCTTTCAATCTAAAAAAATATATAATACAAAGCTTCTATCACTATATCCCAAACACTCTTTATAGTTAGGTAGTGAAATAAAAAATGTTTGATTGATATTTTATGGATAATTTGACAAATTATTCATTTAAAGTTCAGGAAGGTCCCTAGTCCCTATCTCGATAGTTCCGCATCCTCCTAGTATAAGTTATATTAGTTCTACGTGTAAATAGTCCCCTGTCTGAAAATTATCCCGTCTGCATATATAAGGTGTGACGGTAAACGCGAACGCACGATCAAAATCGAACGCCTGAACGGATAATAAATGAACGGACGAACGGATTTTTTTTGGCGATCGTCCGTTTAATTTATATTTTTTCAAAAGTGTGGATGTTTTTTATATAAAATAAGTCCAACCAATCTTTCTTATGTCACTTCAGAAAAAAAAGTGAGGACTTTTTTTCTTACAAAAGAAGTGCATTTGAATTTATTTTTAGTGATTCTGGGATAAAAGTGAGGACAGTTTTTTAAGAATGGAATTTCAAATTTAAAAAAGGAAATAATTGATATTTTTCAACGAACGGATGAACGCTAAAAAATTGAACGGATGAGCGCCTGAACGGATTTTTTCCAAATCGAATGGGCAAACGGACGAACGCTTTGGTTGCGAACGCCCACAAGCATGTTTTTATTTGTTGCGAGGCTTAGTTTGCAAGCTAATTTCTGTGCGATGAATTATTTTCCTGGAGAATATTGAAATTTCTTTCCACAAACGTGACCTAAGAGGCGCCGGGTTTCGATTTTAACTCCTTTTACACGACACAGAAACCTATTTTAGGCTCACAAGGATCTCAGTTAGGACCGTTTGATGCATCAAAAAGCAGTTCCAGGACACCAAGGACTTTTAAGTGGGCATTGCTAACATTTATGGATGTTGAGGACACCAAGTTACCCACAAGAGTAAGAAAATGGTGTACGAGGACATCTATCTCGAGATCATGGAGAAGGTAGTGATACTTTTTAAGCAGATAGCTAGAAACAGGACGTGGGTATGGCAAAAATGATTCAAAACCGGCCCAAATATCCAAGGAAACCCAAACCTGGTTAAATGCTAATTTTATGACTTTTTTCTTTGACATATTGGCCTCTGAGAAGTACTGATTGCAACTCCATGAGCTATTTATTCAACAGGACCTCCCACAACACTAAAGCTTTCCTGATCACTGCCATCAAGAAACAATTCAGCACCATCTTACGGATGCTAGTACAAAAAGCATGTGTCATGTTCAGGAGCCGTCTAAAAGTTCGGCAGTAGCCATATCTTGCCTATACTTTTTATTATGAAAATAAATGTGTAAAAACATAAATTTTGTGTTTTTTGCACAGCTGGGATTCGGTACCCCGATTCGGTATTTGGTAGATTTTATTATATATCTACCGAATATCGATCGGTGCGGTAGATAAGAAAGAAAGATGATATTTATATTATCTGCTCTATGACTTCTTCATATGTATTCAGTATCGGACAATTTATAACAAAAGACAATTAAGTACATATTTTCTTATATTTTTCTAGAGATTATTTGAAATATAATACATGTTATTTTTTATACATCATATATGCACTCGGTTTTTGAAGGAAATGGAAGGCAATAGCAAACAAATACTTTCCTTAACTGTCTTTGGTTATACGTTGTCCGATATTAAATGCGCTTTCAGCCCCAAAGTTGTTTATTTGTTTTGCAAAGTTCAACTTCTTCACACCAGGTAACAACGCTTCCAGTTCTAAATACCGATTTACATTCAGTAGTCGCAGATCTGGTTTTTGATTTATTTGATTGTCACACCCTGTACTTAGTCCCCAGTCTAAATGAAAAAAAGGAAAAATCTCAAGTTTTAAAAGGCTTGAAAATCAAATATTCCATGATAAATAGCTAAAACGACCTCGAAAAGAGTGCAAAATTGAATTTTTAGGAGTTTTTAAGCATTCTTAGGCTTATTGGTATTGTTAATTGCATGTTCATTGCTGACAGAACAAGAGACGAAGAGTGCAAAAAATAGCATTATGAGGATTTTCAGGCATTTTTTAAATTTAACGAAAGGTTAAAATAAATAAAACAACCTTTAGGAGTGAAATCGCAATGGATCATCACCAAGCCAGACCTTTTAACTAGAGGAATGATGAAGATTTTAGTACTAATGTCTTAATATGTCCATTATGAGACGGGAGTTAAAGGCAATCCTTTAAATGACCAAGGACCAATGAAATGGGGAACTAAAAACAGTCTTCTTAAAACCTTAAGACAGCGGTTCTCAACCTTGTCCTAGTCAGGAGCTGCCCTGCAACTAGAGGAATGATGAAGATTTTAGTACTAATGTCTTCATATGTACCATTATGAGACGGGAGATAAAGGCATATCCTTATAAAACTGAGAGGACCAATGAAATGGGGAACTAAAAACGTGTCTTCTTAAATCCTTAAGACAGCGGTTCTCAACCTTGTCCTAGTCAGGACCACATGTTATTTAGAAATGTATTCTGTTTACTATAGACATACATCTACTAATATACATAAGCTAAAGTAAAGAACACAACCACACATTGGGGTATCTGTGTTACGACAGTAAAAGTAAAGTAATCATATTTGTATATATCGAAAAATTTCATTATAACATTTTCTTCTTTGTACATTTTAAAACTTGATTATTTTGTTTCCTCATCCTCCTCTTGCGAAACTAGGTGTCTTTCGTAGGACAAAGCGGGGCATTTGTAGATTAAATGATGAGCAGTCTGTGGTTCTTCCAAACGAGATCACATATTTCACTCGTGTTTTTCCATTTACTCAAATGAGAGAGAAATGGTCCATGTCCGGTATAGGCTTGGACAAGAAGTTGGCATCTTGATGTCGGTGTTTGATAGGTTTTGGCTTCGGGGTTTTAAGCATGGAGCGGTATGCTTCATCTTTTTGTCATTTCTGTATCGGTGACACCATTTGTTGTAAAAGAAATCGTTAAGTGTTTTCTTTGTATAACTTGGAGGAACACCGACATTATTTCGGATTTTGCTCACACTTCCATTTTTTGCTAGATGATCTGCAAATTCATTTCCCGTTATGTCATTATGACCTTTGCACCATTCAATAGAATGTTTTTGTTCTTTTTTCCTTCAATCTGGACCTTCTTACAGTTTCTTCACTACCTCGCTAGTTGTAAGTGGGTTGAGAAGAGCTGCAATCGCTGATTGGGAGTCTGATCTAATTATAATATTTTTGGAGAATTTTTCTTGATTAAGGAAATCTTCTACAGATCTTGTAATTGCCACAACTTCTGCTTGAAATACTGATGCCTCTGTGTTCAACGATACCATTGTGTGTGGTGTATGATATGTCACCCCTAGTAATTGCCCATCCAGACCCAGTATTACTTTTATCATCTTTGAACCATCCGTGTAGATAATTGTATCGGGATTGGGGATTTCAAAGTTGTCCACCCAAATGAATGTCGCTTAATGAAGTCACTTTCATGGTTTGTGATGACTAGAGAGCGGAAAAAAATGTGAATCACAATAAAAATATTTTTTCACATTTCTTCATTTATTTACAGATGAAAATTTTTTTTGGGAAATTTAAGAAAAACACATTTTTCTTCATAATTCCCTGAAATAAACACTTTTTGTCTTTTTAGAAAAATTGTTGAACTTATTTTAATCACCTCTTGCATCATTTTATAATTTTTCAATTCATTCCATTCTTTTGATTTTTGCAGGGAAATAATGCACGCCTAAATTTATGACGCCTTTTCAATAAGTATGAGGGTTTTGGTTTATCAACGTTTTACCCAAATAAAAAGGAAGAGTTATGCATCTAATTGGGCGTTTAGAGAAAAAACTCCTTTCATGTTCCATTTGTGGTGAAATGCTCATTCGTCCCCACTTCTGACTCAAACACCATGGCTAGGATCGTCAATGATACTCTCAGAATGATGATCTTCAGTTTGAAGCAAGCTTGTGGCAAAAATTATCGCGACTGACGCAGCTGAGTATATGTGGAAGTGTGGACGAGACCTTAGAGGCTTTTATCCGTAACTGTTAGCAGGAACCTGACATTTGGGCCCCACTACAAAAAAAATATTTATAATGTCAGGAATAGAATCGGAGTTATCCGCCGGCTCTGCACCACGGTTATCGCGAGGGTCACTGCTGGCCGAGATAGCTAGAGTCATAGTTATTGGGAAACTTCAGATTTCTGCTTGGGCGACTAGAAGTGTAAAATTCTCGTCCGCTGCTGAAATACCTCACAACCCTACAATGACAAAGGCAGGCTCAGATTTGCAACTTGCCATCAACGATCTCGCACGCATCTTGCTGGGAGTTCAAAGAGCAGATCGGTTGCGTGTGGTTGACTTTCTCGACAGGTCAATCTTCCATCTGTAAATGAGATTTTAGTGAAGCAGGCTGTCTATCCGCTTGGAAGGCTATGAAGGTGTCCCTTGAAAGAATTAGTTTAATCTAATTATTAAAATTAAATATATATGTATATATATTGTTCTTTTTACTATATTTTGTATTATTGTATAATTTTTGTTTGTATATAGAGATATATTTTTTTGTAGCCATGAAAGGCTAGAGTTATATTAGCTCCGTAATAAAAGCATACAACAACAACAACTAAATGCATATGAAGAAGTCACAGAGCAGATACTAAATAAAGTTTTCTTTCTTTCTTATCTACCCAATCGATCGAAATTCGGTATAAGGTAGATATATAATAAAATCTACTGAATCGGCGATACCGAATCCCAGCTCTGCAGATAGGGAACCTGAATCCGCGCAGCGTTTGGTATCGTCAGAATTTCGAGCAAGTCAAAGCAGTCGTGATATGTTTGACCTTGAGGATTCCAATGTATATCCAATATTGTTGTTCATCGGGCGGGCATGCCCCCCGCCCCCGGGGCGGACTCGGGCGCAAAAATATGAAAGTCGGGCGGGCTATGCGGCGGGCTTTTTTAATTTTTTCTATATTTAATTAAATTTCTTTCTAAAAAAACGTCTCACTTTTTCCACGGACCTCTCCCTAAAAAAAAACGTCTTCACTTTTTCCTCAGACCTCTTTCTAACAAAAACGTCCTCACTTTTTCTCGGATCTGTTGAATTGAATTTCTTTCTTCTAATATATTTCCTAATGGTCGGGCGGGCGCAAGTCGGGCGCATATCAAACTAATCGGGCTCGGGCTCAATTATTAGTCTTTCGGACGGGCTCGGGCTCGAAAATCGCGCCGATGGACAACACTAATATCCAATAGTCAGCGGATTCTTAAATGAAAAGCATCTTAGTTGACTAACATTTATTGCAAGTTATTATCGATTTTTGAAGATTCAATTACCAGCCTGGAGAACAGGAAATACACTTGAAGATGGACTCAAAATCTTTGAAGATGCTTAGGAAAGGAACTGCAAGATTCCAGGTGACACCAGAGAGGTTTGAAATTTAGTTCGATTACGTTGCAAAGAAAAGAGCTGCTCTGTCCAGATGGGATGAGCCCAATGGATGGAGCTATTCTAAAATACTGTCCTATTACTTGGTAAATGTGGAGATATTATTTTTGAGGTTGAAAAATGTTTTATCCGACCGTCGCCAAACTTCACCGAGAAAAATTTGACAGAGACTATTGTACGTCCATGTTTTATGAATAATAAATTCACATTAAATCAAATTTGGATTCTACATAATTACTTTTTTCAACATTTTTTACATTTTTACTTTTTGCTCATTTTGGGTACCATTAAAAACATTTTTTGGCAAAAATCATCACATTTTTTTCCGCTCTCTAGTGATGACTTCCTCCAGAATTTTGTGGCTAGAGAACCTATGTCCACGACGTGTTGGAAAGATGCCAATACCATCCCAGGTGTTCCGCAGGAAATGTCTTGTTTCCCCATCTTGATTGTGTTGCTTGCGCTTGGACATATATATCTAGAGGAGTTATACCCAGTACTGCTCCATCCCGCAGTCGGTGTTGAGCGAAGTGTATGGGTCATTGACAGAAGTGCTTTTCTTTGAACTGAATTTAGGATTTTACTCCCGCTTTTCTTATGCAGTAATAGAATGTCCCCAAGTAGGCACCCATATGTGATGAATGGTCATCAGGGCCACATTGACGAAAAAAATATTTTTGTTGCAAGAAGCCATGTAGCACCACATTATGTAAAATTAGGAACGACCGGGACACTTTTTTTCGTGGGGAGCCGGGCCGGGACTTACATATATTCGTTCGTAATATATTTATTACTGAAAGGGCCGACCGTTTTTTTTTAGAAAATAATTTT